>JABJVR010003247.1:0-16188 GCA_025773905.1 Chitala chitala | reverse complement strand
ATGTCTTTGGACTGTGGGAGGAAACCGGAGCACCTGGAGAAAACCCACCAAGCACAGGGAGAACATGCAAACTCCATAGAAATAAGAATGAAGTGCATAATTTTTTGCCTTCTTAATTTTATACCTAAGGGAAAAAGAAAAGTACAAATTTGCTTGACATTGTATACTTTCCCCCTCTGACGTGAGAGAAAAATCCCACCAAGGAACACGGAGTGTACAGTGATAGAACATCAGCCAGCTGTTGACAGGTTCTTTTGTTTAATGAGCAACAGTAGGTACCCTGTTGTTTAAACAAATATAACACCAGATGACAAATGAAACATTTTAGTATAAGTAATGCTTGTCTATATTTTTTCACTAGTTGGAGAAACTCCATTACAGATTAGAGCAAAGTGTTAGTTGTTACAAAGTGCCACTTATCCATCACTCCTGTCAAATAAGATCCCTGAGGTATTAGTTTGTGCCTCTCGATTTAATGGATATACAACACTCAAAAATACATTGACAGGGCAAATAAAGTTTCCTGTTGCTTTTTTTTTCCTGCCAGTGTTAACATTTTGTGGTGTTGATACACAGATACACAAACATAGGGAGTTGAATGGTAAAATAATCATATCTTCATTACTTACATAAATTTTATATTACAAAAATGTTCATTTTTGCTATTCCATAATTTTTTTAACTTAACTTTAACATATTCAGGTGCTAAAATCACTGTAAATAAATGTTGTTTACAGCTTAGATCTGTATTTGACCATTAGGTCAATTTTTCAACATGCCACTCATACTGGAAAAGTCAAGATAAATAACTCAAGAGGCTCATTAATTAGTCACTTTCAATTAATTGTAACTAAGTTGTGTTTTCACACAGGCTTCTTATCTGGTAAGCCAAATTTTATCATCCATTAATTAAGTATTTTTATTATTATTGTTAAAACTTATCAATTTCATCATTTAACTTTAAATAACTCATGTAATCACAGTGCTGCTGCTGTCATTTTGTATCTTCATCTCACTTTCCCCTGCCAATTACTTGATGTATCTGATGTTCCACTATTACACCCTTTGTAAAATTAAACAACCATAACACGGCAAAGTCACGAATGAGTAACATTACTAATAGCCAAGATGATAGACACATTTCATGGGATTTAAGGTTTCGTGTAAGATTGTACAGTTCAGAGTATTCATGCACTGGAATAAGTGCTGAAGAACATCATTAGATAAACCAGTGGGTCTCACCCATGCAAGGGATCTGCATAGGGCACAAAGTGATTCAGAAACCAAGCAATGACTATCCAAGCAATGACTATTCAAGCAATTACTGTCTAAGTAATGGTTATCCATGCAATGGCTATTCAAGCAATGACTATCCAAGCAATTACTGTCTAAGTAATAGTTATCCATGCAATGGCTATTCAAGCAATGACTATCCAAGCAATAACTGTCTAAGGAATGATTATCTAAGTAATGACTATCCAAACAATGACTATTCAAGCAATAACTGTCTAAGTAATGTCTGGCTATCCATGCAATGGCTATTCAAGCAGTGGCTATCCATGCAATAACTAAGGAATAATTATCTAAGCAATAATTATCCAAGCAACGACTAACCCTTTTCTTTCTTGCTCCCAAGCTGACTTCTGAGAAATAACGGTAACATGGTGAAAATCACCCATAAATTCACACAGAAACGGCAAACAAGGATTGATGATCTGGAAACCAATTCCACGCACAGCACCCTCTGCAGACACTCCCTAAAATTGACATATGTTGTACTCGAAGCCAAGCCGTAATCAAATTCATGCATTAGAAATTAAAATTAGGGGCTTTTCAGTTTAAATCAGACAGATCACAGTGAAATGATGCTGAGTCACTTCTAATTACAGCATCAGGTTTACCTCAACCCTGACGACTGTGGACCTAATTTAAAGGCCAGTTTATCTTACCCATAGGGCATTGCCTTAAATGAGAAATGGCGACAGGAATGGGACACGAAAACAAAACGTACTTGTTTAAGGCCTGCAAACAGCAACAACATTAGAAAACAAAAGAGATTTAAAAAAATAGGTTTCTGTGTGAATTTGAACACTGAAGTGCATTACATTAAAAAAGACATATGCTAATATGAACTCTGCAGGACTATGATAGCGGTGTCATGTCTTTTGGGCATGTCTATACAGATTTTTGTCTAAGGTCCCCTGGCCACTTCCTACACAGCATCCACCAGTGAGCATATCCATGGCTACAGTTGTTAACCACAGTGTTCTAACAGAGAAAGTTGCCTTTTACTGCCACTGTTGGGTCACTTTCACAAGGGCAAGGATTAAGAGATTACCTTAAGCAAGTCACAGATGGAAAGGGATTTCCACTTCCCTTCTTTCTACTTTTCTAATTTCTTGTGGCTTACTGACAGCTAAGTGAAAGTAGCAGGTACTTATTGCCAACAAAGTAGGATATTGCCAAAGAAAGCTGCTTTTGCTCACTTAAAACTTGTACCAAGTTCATAGTAAGTGTCTCTTACCATTAAGACTGGCAAACAAGAATTAAGGAACCAATGTGGCACAACCTCAGGTGCCCTCATTTCATATGCAAACATTTTACAGAATTAACACAATGAATATAACAATATGTAATAATTTTTAAAACCTTAAAGGAGTCCTAGCTTATTTGAAATTCATTTTTAGTCAGCAGTATTACAAAATAAATGCTTAATGTAAAAATGTTTAATAATTTATTACCTCAATATATATATTAGTGTTATATTCTCCTATATGGAGACTTCCAATACAAATACATATATATAAACTGAAATAAAAAAGTAAACACAAAGGTACAAAAGCAATTGTACTTATTTTAAAATATGAGCACACTTGAATATTTAATTAGACTAACCTTCTGTATTAAATGCTGCAACACAATATTATAAAACTGTAATCTTCCAGAACATTTTTTTTGTTTTCCAATTCATGTTACTTCATTCCAAACACTCTACAAAATCATTTGCAACAAACTGGCTCAAGGAGATTTCATTTCAAAAATCTTTTCCTTTATAGGCTTGATGAATACTGTGTTTATTTAGCCGCTCCACAGGAAAAAGAAGACCAAAAAAAATCCTGAATCCTTTTGGTCATAAATCCAGTTTTTAAGTATCCTCATTGCTTAAGACTGGTGGCTCAATGGGTAGAACATCAGGCTGGGATACAGAAGTTCTCCTAGTCCAAATCCCAACTTGGCTACTTGGTGTGTCCTTGAGTAAGACACCCTATGCTAGTTTATCACAACATGCAAATGAAATGTTGTAAGTTGCTTTAGATAAAAGCATCTGCTAAATGACTAATTCTTATTTAAGACTCAGTCTTGAGACTAGTTTACCTTTAATGTGTTTCAGTCTTTTCATTATAAATAAATTATACTACTGCATAGTGTGAGTGGACAGGGGCTTGCAGAATCAAATCACATCCATGTCTACTACCTCGAGCTGGGATGGTTGACACCCCATCCAGAGTGTGGCCTGCCTTGTGCCCTAGGCTGCCTGGGATAGGCTCCAGGTGATAATGTATTTTTTAAATTAACTACAATTTGAATTAGGCAGTATGGTGGTGTGGTGGTTAGCACTGTCACCTCACACCTCCAGGCCTGGGGTTTGATTTCTGCCTTGGATCTCTGTGTGCAGAGTTTGTCTGTTCTCCCTGTTCTTGATGGGTGTTCTCTGGTTTCCCCCCATGGTCCAAAGACATGCAGGTTAGGTTGAATAGTGTCTTCAAACTGCCCATAGTGTGTGTGTGTGCCCTGTGGTGGGTTAGTGTCCCCCTGCCCTGCACCTAAGGCTCCAGGCTTCCTATGACCCTTAACAGGCTGAAGTGGTATAGAAGATGACTGACAATTTGAATTAAACTATTCAATTTCATTTTAATAAAGGCATCATAAATAGCACTCCTCATTCTGTATTAGTCATAAGGCTTTAAACTGATGATTTTGGATTACTGGGCCAACTTTCCTCAATAATTTTTGGCTCAGCTATGAAGCCACACAGCACTCTCTTATATCATATTTAGTAAAACTGTATTTTTTGACGCAATTTTTAATTAAGACTATGAATAATTATTTCCATTTGAGAGCTAGAAATAAATGTACAACTTAACAAACAGAAACCATAGAACACAATTAGACAAGACGACTTTGAACATTTTAATTTAAAAAAAAAGTCAGTTACTGGGTATATAAAGAAAAACATTTGATTCTGAAAGAAAGTAATTGATTTTACTTAAAAAATTAAAACCTTTTCGTTTTATTTGATTATCGCTGGAAGGATTTTGATGTCTTGAGCATTATGTAGTATAATTTGGTTGTGTAACAGTCCAGGGAGAAAGGAGGCAAGGGTAGAGTCTAATGTGCGAAGGGTTTAATACAATAAACTGGGAACTGGTACATAGACTCTCAAAACAAGGTAAATCACAGGTATCATAACAGGCCAACACATCTCTAGCAAACACAATGATTCCATACATCTAACAACTGGCAAAGGACTAACAAACCAGTGAGGTACATAAAGGCACACTAATAGGTTGAATGACACAAGGCTGGCAACTGATAACGAAGGAATAACAGGTAGGAAAGGACAGGAGGAAGGGCGACATCTAGGGGACAGAGGAAACATGACAGGCAGGGCGTAACAGGTTGTATTCATAATCATATTTCCATGTAGGGTTCATCAGACACAATGACTATGAAGGCAATAGAATTGCTGCTAATTGTAATATATATTTTTATTTAGTAGAGGTATATTTTATTTAGCAGAAGTCATGCGCGGTTGACAGTTATACCCATCCATTGGTTCATCACCCAACTGCTTCTCCTGTAGAGAGTCACTGGTGGCATGCAGCCAGTCCCAGGCAGCCTAGGGCAATGGCAGGGTACATCCTGGACAGAATTAATCTCATGTTGGTTGAAAGTATCATTTTTACCTTATTTTTCATCAGTGCAACAGAACAACACAGCAACGCCTTGTCGGCTGGTAACGTGTATCAGTTATGGTGAGGTTCTGCTTTCTGTTAGTCAATGGAGAACAATGTAAAGACTAAAGAGATTCAATGTCTGATCTAAACTTTAGCTTTTAGGTTTATTCATATTTTCTAAGCAAAGTCAAGATCAATAAACAGATATTGCTGATGCGAGAGAGTCATTTATTTCATTGCACGTCCGTCCCCAAAGTTCCGCTCTAATGAAGATGGACTGCTTTGATCTTTGGGTGAGCACAAGCGATGAGGGTCACGCCCTACTGACCACGACCACAGAGCTAACGATCTGAATTTTATAGTTTTCTGTGGCCTAGTTGTGCCAAGCAGCCTGGTGTCTTTTGATCAATATAGAACAGAGATGAGATTGACCAAAACACTGCTTGAAGTAATGTAGGAGGAGGCCTGGGCTCCATATGCTTAATGACATCACATAAACAATATACGAGACTGCACACTTTTGCCAAACTAAGAAACATTTTATTATTCTCTTAGTTTAGTATGCTTACCTCCTGTACTTTGGTAAATACAACTGTATTTAATGCTCTGTTCCCATACTTACTTTTTTGTTTTTCCTGGAATCCCTTCATATATATTGTAATTGTCATGCATGCTTAGTTTGACATGTAGACATTTGTCATTAATCCACTTGTCGATCATTTCAAAATGTCAGCACTCTACCCATTTCTCTATGCTGTGAATGACTTTTGTGTAAATTCTAGAAAATCCATGCTATTAACTTTAATCTAGTTAACCGTTCTCTGCACAACTCCTTTGAGATAACATCTGCAATATTACTGTATTTGGAACTCTTCTGCCTTCTGGGAATTGTGTTGTGTAAAAGCCAGTAAAATGTCCTCCGTCTACTATGTGGTATAAGGCTGTGTTTTCATTTGAATCTACATCAGTCCAAATAGATTTTACTCTGTCAACAGTATTTTAGAAAAATTTGCTGAATGCTGAAATGCTGAAACTGGGGATTGAGGGTTCATCCATTAACAAGAATCAAGAATCCAGAAATATCTCAAATGAAGTGCTTGACTCCATCATTGCAAAAAGTCTCTATGAGCAAAAAATTATGGGAAAAATGTCAGGGAAAAAAGAAAGAAAAACAACACCCAGTCTCCAACTCAAATCTTTAATTTAGCACTAGCTCACCAAAGTAAATGTTTCTAAGTGGTCAGGATACAGAACGTACAAAGCCTGTGAGGTTCATAGCTGTAAAAGAGAGGGAGAATTATCCATGAGTGAATCTATTTTTATATGACTCTTCCCATTAAATCCTGTCACATTTACGGATTCTGTTTTCCTGGCCTGTAGCAGTTGGACTTCACTAAAACAGGGCTCAATTACAGGATGGTATCACATGATTTCTGACTTTTCTTTGACCACTCAGTCTCAGTCTGGCATAAAATGGTCAATACAAAAAATGTTTCAATTCTAAGCAGCCCAGGGATTTCTGTAATCGATATTTCTAACATACAGTGTCCCAGTAAACCACTCACCTTTCTTTGAGCAGTCTATTACTTTTAATTTGCAGTGATCGGCCATTTCAAATGTCCCAGAGCTCAGTGTATTAAACAGTGGTTAAACCAAAAATGAGAATGCAGTCCTGAAATGAAGCTCTGCAGTAATGGCTAGAAAGAATATTGTTACTCTTCCCAGGGCGTGGTGTAAATTTTAAGCAAATGCTTTGATTATGAAATGCAGTATTTGCTCATGTGTAAAAGAAAATGTAAGAAGAACCAGAATTTGATTGGTCAAAGTGGAGTATGAGTTGATAGGGAACAGGAGCCAGAGAAGAGTTTGTGATGAAGAGCAAAGGGCCTCTGCTACCATCAGGGTCAGAGACAGCATCTAGCAGCAATGGCTCCATGTTTCAAAAGCAAGATTGATTGGGATTCATGTTTTACTAAACTGCTCTGGACAAGTATGGAAAAGTGACCAGAAACTGATATTGTTTTAGAGACAAGAAAGACGTTTGGTGGCTCAATGGGTAGAACATCAGGTGGGGATGTGGAAGTCACCTGTTTCAAAGCCCAGCTGCCAGGTGCCTCCTTGAGGAAGACACTGACATGCTAGCTCCCCGGGAACCGCATGTGGCTGCACACTGCTGCCCCAAGGGGTGGGTTAAACCCAGAGGACCAATATTGCTAGAACGTGTAGGCGAAATTTTGTAAGCCACTTTGGATAAAAGTGTCTGCTCAATAATTAAATGTAAATAAGTTTAAATGTAATAATTCCCAAATAGAGACTTTCAGTGTCAGCCCATAGCAGTGGATAAAGAACTTCTGTGACTTTGATAAAACAGTCACAACCCCTTAGATTCCTTGCAGCAGCAGAGTACTTAAGGTAGAGTATTGTTTGTACACGACAGGCACAAGGTGTCCAGCTGTTGAGCCCGTGAGGTTTCTAAAGCTTCATTGGGTCGTTGAATTCATTGGAACTGTCCAATAGGAAGACCTGTGTGTTAACATAAAAAAATGTTAAATATCTCTTGGCTGTTTCTGAGTAAGAACATCAGGAGGCTTCGTGGGGGCATAAACTGCTGTTCATGCGTTTGCATTTTCCCTTCCATTCACCAACAGGGTAAAGACTAAGTGACAACATAAATACTTCAATGAATCATCAACTTGACTAATTCTTTCTGCTATTACAATTCTGTTTTACTTGTCCCTATTCGCCATTTTTTCATCTTTTTACCCTTGTGTTCTCTTGAATCGAGCAGGCATACGTTACTATTTCTTTACGTGTGTCTTGGAGACCTATAATTCTCCAGGGGACTGTGTACTAAACCTCTCAATAGAGCACTGAAAAAATCTAAATAACGGCAGATTTGGGAGTATAAAATAAAGTTGAGCTTTAATTTTTTTTTCAATCTGCTTTCACTTGTTCACCTTTGAGTTTAGAAGTGATTTGTCCAAACTGTTTCAGCTGCTGATGTTTTTAATTAAATGTTGTCACAGCATCTGACTCAGTGTCCCTTATTCTTTTGACACAGCTAATACATTTAATGAAATGTGCTGTCAGTGCTATGATTTTTTTCTAATTAGTTATACCTATTAATTCTGAGTGTTCTTGTGGGGGGTTGCTACTTTCACTGTCATAGCTTGGTGAATTGCAGGTAATATGTGAAGCGGTATTTAGGCTTTTTTCATCCCTCTGTGATCACTGATGTGTGTAAAATCACACAAGGGAGCTCTGCTTTTGTACCATGAAGAGACAGAAAAATGGGACAAAGGAATGGTTAGCAAGCAAATTCCAATTTAACCTGAATCATGCACACAGGAGGAATGTGAGAAACTATGGGCCACTATTTTGTGTTCTACTTGAAGAGTCTTTCCAATCATGCTGCTGTGTTTTAATCAGATCCACCCTCAAAGCCCCCTCAAAGCTGTTACAAAAGCACTGTGTTGTTCTCTCTCTAAAGTAGCCAATGACTGACATGTCCTGCTTTTGTATCTTAAGCAGACTTTTTACATGATGCTTGTTTAAAAGTATTAATCCACAGTGGCTCAGCAGGTAGCACTGTTATCGCCTCACACTTTTAGGGTCATGGGAAGGGATCTGGCCTTTGGCACTGTGCGTGTGTGTGTGTGTGTGTGTTAACTGTATGGGTTCCTGACAAATGGTCTATTTACCTCCCACTGTCCAAAGGCACATGGTTAAGGTGTGGTTTCTGAATTGCCCCTAGCGTGCATTCCCTATGGCAGTCTGGTGCCCCATTCAGGATAAGCTCTGCCTTGCCCCCTGTGGTGCCCAGGCTGGTCTCCAGCCTCTGATACCCAAGTAAAGCCACACAGATTGATTGAAAAGGAATATAAGTGCCACTGAAACATAATTTTTTAAATTCAAAATTAAATAATAAAATTTTTTTTTAAAGTAATAAACACACACATACACACTGATGCACACAGACACAGATATCCATGCACTGTATGTATTTGTTTTTTATGCAGTTTCCTTAATCACATAAAAATAGGGTTGTAAACATACTTGATTGAATAATGTGGCATTGAAGATGTAGGATGTGGTCTGGGGTATGTAGTTATATAACTTGAAGCAGTCTTAGCAGCATTTATTCTTGATCTTGAAATTTATTTAATAGCTAGTGTATAGGAGTGTTTGACTTTTTGCCCTTTGCATTGGTATTTGTTTCTACCTAAAATACCTTGTACTGTAAAATCACTTACTATTGAAATTTGCTACACATTGTTACCTGTAACTGCAGCAATGAATGCACGCATATTTAATATATTACATTAATATTGCAATTGATTTCTAGCCTGGAAAACTTATGACCTCAATTAACTACCTTTTTCTGAAGGCTTTTACACTCATTCATTGCAGATGGATTTAAACGAAAACCCAACTTGTGCATTAGACTACATCTCTACACAATCAACTCATTTGTCCATATGCTTCAGACATTTGGTGTTTAGAATATTTTCAGTTGCGGAAAAGAATTTTATTCTGCAATGACCTTTTTTTTATCAAAATGGCATAGGAAACTGACCACAAAAAGCTACTGTTTGGAATACTTGCTTTGTGGCTTGATTTTGGTTTCTCGCCATTGCTTTTGTTCCTTCAAGAACTGTTTTGAAATCTGTAGCCTGCACTTTTAAAAGCGCTCACAAGCATGAGCTGTGCATTTTGCAATTTGCTCAGATTTTTAGTAGTGCAAGGTTTCATATTTATACTTTAGCGTAGAACTGGCAGAAATAGTTCTGCCATTGATTCAGGTAGCTTGCATGTCCTGTGATTATGGAGAGTGGATGCAGAGTAAAGATTTAGACTGCTACAAGAGGTTATACAGTTATCCATGTGACGCTTTTGGTTCCATGGGTGTAATTAGTGTTGTCAGACAAGAAATGTTCCTATTTGTCAGAGTAACTGGATAAATAATAGCGTTGTCAAGTATTTTTGTACCTAAAGAAACACCACATGTGAAGACACTGTTCACCTGCATGACTGTGTACCGTTCAAAAGGGTAAATATTATATGGCTCGTTAAGATGCATAACCCAATTTATAAAATATAAATAATTAGTTTTAAAAATAGCACACTAATAATTTTTTACAGATGTGAACTTTGTTCTTTTTGAATCCAAAATATGCTTCTATCACCAAATATCAGCAGGAGTGGTACTTTCATACCTGCCAATTTCTCACCTGTTGGCACTGGATTGAAGTATGCAGACGGAGTGTGTAATACAGTAATCAAAGTCAGAGATTACATCACTCCAGCAAGCGAGCAGAATCAAACTCAGTACTTCTCTGCTTGCCCCCCCACCCCACTCCCCTCCTAATCTGAGCAGATCACGCCTCTGCGTCTGACTCCTGGATGCGTCTGTCTATTTCTCTCTTGTGAGGTGCTATTGCATCCGAAAAGTTCGATGCAAAAGTTGCATCATCATACTCTTGATGTCACCACTGGTGTTCGGGTCTAGAAACGTAGGACTTTTATTGTGCATTTTGAGAGCTGCGTGAAAATAATACTAAATGCAAGCAGGGCGAAGGGGGGTGGGTAAAGTAGATCTTTCCGGGATTGTACGGATTTTTCAGCCTGAGCTGGTATGGTAACATGGAGTTAGTCACAGTGCCTGTGAGTGAATGAACGAAGCTCAGATTGGTTCAGTTTAAATCGACAAACGTATCAAAGAAGACAAGGGAATTTACCAAATTACATTTTGTAGATTCTGAATGTTTTGTATTAATTGGATTTGCAGTGACAGGTTTTTCTAAGATAAATCATTCTACTTTATTGTTGAGAAAGCCACTGAACTACTGCAAAAAAAAAAAAAAAAAAATGAGGTCGGACCGAGTTGCATAAATAATAGCGACTGTTAAAAGAGGCCATAAAATAATTCTGCCGTGATTAAGACGAGCATTCATATTCATGTGTCATACATGCCGCGCGCTGCGATGAAAATCGTGTGTGCCTAATTGACTTTGCGCTGTAAGTAGCTTCACCCCCAGCTGTGTACAGCGGAATGTCACTCCTCAGCCTGCTTTGTCCCGTGGCAGGAGATTGTTCACTCCAAAGCAGACAATTGCTTCCTACTCACAGTACAAAAAAAAAAAAAAATGAAGGGCGTTGAATAAATGATACTATAATTTTTGGAGAGCACAAAGCCCTATCCAAATGCCAGGTCACCTAAGAGGCCTCACGCTGGATTATGTGGTGGGCATGCGTCACTGCGGTCAACACCTGCTGCTTATCAGTTGAGAACCAGAAATAATCCAAAGTGCTCCAAAGTACGCACCCCTTAAAGCACGCAAACAACACAGGCAGTTTAAACAACTGTTTGTTTTCCGTATCAGCGCTGTTGTTTGCTGCAGCACAGCCCGAAGGAACTTCTTTTAAAAATATGGCGACAATGACGGTGACGATAGTAAAACTGACAGAATGGCATCACCGCTTCTCAGCAGGTAACGCTGTAACCGTGAGCCAGCAGCATCATCTGATGAGGCATCTACCTCCACAGGTACTCTCTGATTCTCTCGGTCAGATCAAAGGTGAAACAGGGACTGTAAAGCGTGCACATCGATAGGAGTGCTTGGCGACGGGCTGATGTTCCACCCAGAGCGAACCCCTGTCTTATACCCTTTGTTTACGGGCACAGCATCTCGAACTTGGGACATCCGTTTTCAACATGAAAAGCCCATTCACCATTGGTTCAAGGGTTAGGTTGTTCGCCTACCTTTTCTAATGAATCAATAACCGTGACTTTCGTATTGCTCTTAGCATCCAAGAAAGCATTCAGTTAAAGTGGTGCAAAGATCGCATTCAAACATCTTTTCAGTTATTTACTGTCTTTTTTTAATCTAAAGGGACACTTTGCTTCCATAACAAATTTACAATTGAAATGAATGTGATAAAATTGTAATGGAAAGTCACTTCAAGTGTTTAGGTTGTCACTTATAAAATGCTGTAGTTTTTCATCATTAAGTTTCTCCCATTGAGAGTAAAAGCATTTCTAATCCCTGAAGAAATTCTTGACGTGCTGTATGAGCAGTTGCAGTCTCTTAAATCATGGTACACAAAAAAACCCAACAACATTAAGGAAAATTTTATTTTTCACTTGGGGAACACATATGCACACCTACAAATCGCATTTGTTGTTGAAAACTAATGCTTGCCCTCTAGTGCTATATGATGTCCAGAAATTGACTACCACTCCCAAGAGACACATAGTGGGGAATGTGCATCTGAATGAAAATCCCAGTTGGCAATGTGTCTAGATTTTGCCATTCACAGTAGAGTCAGTGTGATGCGCACCCATGCATTTTATCAAAAGACTGAGGGGAAAATATCATGTAAATCAAATGCTTGGAGAAAACAATCCAAAAAGAGTTCTTTTCAGCGTGGTTGTCAATATTGCTGCTGCTGTTGTCTGTTTTCCTGGGGGTGCTTCTCGTTTGCCTGTATAATTGTAGCAATGTGAAAGCACCGTGGGACAAGTATGACGTGTTTCTTACAGCCTATCGAGGTTCACAGGAAGCAGCCTCGTAGTCCAGTGGGACTTCCTGTTAGGACAGTAAACTGCGTCTGCTGGCAGTATATTCACCATGTTGCCTATCTCAATATAATTATCTCAGGAGGCCCCATGTGGCTCTCTTTCGGGGCATATTAAAGGTCCTAGCATGGGCTACATTGTGCTTCCAGGTGCAGGACCTATTATCTGAATGGAAACAACAGCTAGCCTGTACAGCAGATGTGCTAGGGGGATCATCAAGGGGCAATCACAGGCCCTTCTACACAAGTCCCAAAAAAGTAAAATGCCCTATGCAAAAACACTTAAAGAAATTCATAAAATCAGTCGATAAATAAATGTATCTAGTAAAACGTAACTTAGAATACAAAGCTGTGTAGACAGAGCTGCTTAGAGGTTTTAACTGTCACTTTACACATAACGGAACACTATGAAAACCCTTCATTACAGCTCTGTATTTACACTAGCTTGGATTACCGTACTTCCAAGAAGCATAAAATGTAGGCAAGTGTTCTATTCTTAACAACCTGATAACATAATGGCGACGTTCAGCACTTTAAAAATGCTTTTTTAAGTAAACATTTCAAAGTATTATAGCACTTTACAGAGTATTGGTTATTTACACAATAACTTTCAGTAAGTTTTTTTTTTGACAAATATGTTTATTATTTGTTAAAACAGGTAATTTTACAGCAGCTCTACATTTCTCCTGTACAGAATATTGAACAAACACTGTACGTGGTAATATAAAAACATTATACACTTTGTTTTAAAAAATAGGCTTAATGACTGTTCGCTTTTTCCTAAATGTGTATTTTTCATTAATGTGTAAAGAAAAACTTTTTTTTTTGCTTTTTCCTAAAACCACATAAGTAACCATAAATCCATTTATCATTTGCTTTTGTCATCTTACTAAAATCCACCATATCTGTGCTTTTTCCTCCTGACTAAACGTCTGTAAATTAGCTAGTCATTTAAATACAAGCACTTAGCAGAGGTTCTATATACAATAATTGGAACCGGGTTGCAGATAAGAAATTGAAGATTTTTTTCTGTTCTGCTCAAGAAAACATTCAAAACCCATGTTCAGAAAAGTCATTTAATGATATACCAGCCAGACAATCAGACACTCCTGAGAATACACAACATATGCGACTATTGATTAATGTCTGTCGCATTTTTGAGATTTATTACTTTTTATGATATATTAGTCACCCTGTAATACTATGCCCAAAAAAACTACAGTTTAATTACTTCTTGCCACACTTAACACATTTGTGTTAGGTAACCCCAGTTACTTTCATTTAAATCCACTTTCTCTTTATGTAGGCTCATTAGTAACTTTGGAGAAAATGATCTGCTAATTGAATGAACCCAAGATAAGTTTAAATGCA
Organism: Chitala chitala; assembly: GCA_025773905.1. Taxonomy (NCBI): domain Eukaryota; kingdom Metazoa; phylum Chordata; class Actinopteri; order Osteoglossiformes; family Notopteridae; genus Chitala; species Chitala chitala. The sequence continues at coordinate 2,281 of JABJVR010003247.1, read as the reverse complement.
CCAGTAATGTGAAGTCTCTCCTGGCTCCAAAGCCTCCCTGACTGCTGCCTTTTTTATAGCAAAGCTGCATTTTCTTGTCATCTTCGGTTAAACTTGGAGGATTTCAGACAGGTCGGAGGAAGGACTTGGTTTTTCCAGGGGGATTTTCCCACTTAGACTAACACCCGAGCCTAATTTTCCCATTCCATTACAAGGAGCACTCTACTCTTTGCCAAACACTGAAAGTTTATGACATCATTTAAATTGAGGGTTGGTGTTTAAAAGAAAAAAAAAATTAAAAACCATAGTGAGGAGGCTGACATTTTACAAATATACGTTTTCGGTGAAGGGCTTCTGTAAATATATGTGTTTTTATTAGTTTTAAAGCTTTTGTTATTTTGAACAGAGCCATCAAAACACAAGAGCATGTCCTTTCATTGTAAAAGCGTTGATGCAGAGGTAGAATACATAGCTGAACAGTCACCTTTGGGTCTACAATGCCACCCAATATGGCTTCTCTTGTTTTCCCCATATTATGCAATAAAAATTGGGACTGAAAGCACCAGCACACTCGAATCCTTAAGCATTATCTGAAACAGTTTTAGTAGCTTCACTGTAGAGACAATTTTGAATGTATTATTTCTTCTCTTTTTTCTCTTACAGGTATGATGTGTTATTGCGTTTGCTATGGCTGCGATTTTTATAGTGTGCATTGATAATGGACCTACACACTTGATTATTCACAGCACACGTTCACTACACCTAAATAGGAACCATTTTCATACTAGGGTAGCAGCTGAAGTCGATAAAATTCTCAGTCAAATTTTGCTAGCTCAAGTGCTTTATGAATTTGTTGTAATATAGCTTTGAGCACAACATGCACCAAATAGATTCACTGTCTTACTGCGTGACTGGAAAAACTTTGTGGGCTTCTTTAAAAGCATTTTTTGATAAAATAATGATGGAATTTTCAATTTGTTACTACTACTCTGTAAATGGAGGATTAAAAACAAGGAGTATGATGGCACTTGCATATAGTTTTTTTATTATTGTTATTTTTTATGTCTCATATAAAGCAGCAAAAATAAAAAATTAAAAACATTTACATTTTGTTCATTTAGCAGACCCCTTTGTCCAAAGCGACTTACAATGAATAATAGTACAAGTGCACGTCACGAACGAGGTCAAACAGCATTAGAGAATCTAACTAATGGTAAGTGCTGTCCTATAATCAAAGTGCACACGATATACTAATATTTAGTGGCCTATTTTTAAAATGCTATGCTGTATCATGTAACAAGTGACCCAAGCTGTTTAGTCATGTGGTACAGTGTAAAAGACAATGCAAAAAAAAGCATACATGTTTCCAAAATGGAACTAGAGTTTATTATTGTGGATACACTGTAAACACATACGGATATTAGAAATGAAAATAAAAACAGTACTAATACACTGAAAGAAGACTTTCACCTGGGCTCCAGTCACTAGAGCTGCTGACAGCACTGTGCATTGTAACTTCAGACAATGTCAGTTACCATGGTGCAACAGCAAACCAGACTCATTCAATTGCTCTCCAGCTAGCTTGCACTCACTTCCTCAGACAGTATAGGCATTCTCTGTTTTTCCAGCATGCATTGAAAGGAATATGATTAAAATCAGCATCAGCAAGTGTTCAATCTTCAGACAATTTAAGCGGATTGTGGAGACCTAGATGTAGATACATTCTGGGATTGGGTCTGCTGTGATATGCCAACCTTATTTGTGACAGTGATGAAAATCCATAGCCTGATATAAACCAGAGAATGACGCACACTGACTAGCATAAGTTCTTTTATTTACCATTGCAGGTTATTATTTGTATTATGCACTGTTACTTTCATACTTGGATTTGGTATGAACAGAGTTTTTTTCTTTTTTTCCCCAGGACTTTCTTACATGACAAAACATTTTCTTTTCAAAAATCAATCTGTACACTAACAAATGTGTAAAAACATTTTCTTGTATTATATGGAATATGTATACAGTATATAACACACACTATATATGTACACTACATTTATAGTATTTATGTATACAGTATATAACACACTATATATGTACACAGTATATAACACGGACTATATATGTACACTACATTTATAGTATATATGTATACAGTATATAACACTCATTATATATGTACACTACATTTATAGTATATATGTATACAGTATATAACACGGACCATATATGTACACTACATTTATAGTATATATGTATACAGTATATAACACTCACTATATATGTACACTACATTTATAGT
>JABJVR010003246.1:0-16189 GCA_025773905.1 Chitala chitala | reverse complement strand
TTTGACTGTTAACATCACTGTATTATTTTCTGCATCTGTGTTTATTTCATTTTACTTCGTTTTATTGAGATTTTATTAAACATTTTAGTGTACATAGACATTGTTTTATTTTATTTTTATTTATTTATTTGTTTGTTTTTTTATCCTGTAAAGCACTTTAAGCAACTTAAGTTGTTGTAAGGTGCTATATAAATAAAGGTTGATTGATTGATTGATTGATTGATTGATTGATCGATTGATCGATTGATTGATTGATCATGAATTGTGCACTTAGGCACTCACCTATAAAAATTGGCAGCATGCATTTGCCTGTCTCAAACAACAAAATAAATGCATTCTAAAGACTGTCCAAAGGTGGTGTTACCTGAATCATTTTGGTGGATTCTTAATGCCTTCCAAATGTCACCATCCACTTGGATACATCCTAGTGCTTGCCTGCTTACATAATTATTTTTGAAATGGGCCCACTTTGTAATGACAGACTCAAGATAGCCGATCCAGGATAGACATGTAAACCACTCAATCTATTTTTGTTCACACAAAATCCAAAACAACATACTAGGAATTAAAAACAGAAAATGGGCAAGGCTTCTGTAAACTGCCATATTCAGTGTGTAATGAAGTTCACGCAGGGATGAGATGGGAGGGTAAAGGACGAGTTTAGGTGGGAGACTGGAGGGCATTCTCAGGCTGGGAACTGAATAATAGGACAGAGTGAACATTAGAGTAGCCACAAATCATTGTGGAGAAAATTATAATACCTCACAAGTAGAGGCTGCTGGGTGAGACCGTAAATGCCAGTTTCTCTTAATAACATTCACTAACTGCAGGTGGTGTTTAAATGGATAAAGTTGATTTTCTTGCTGATTGGCAATTACAGGGAGACAGTTGGGACCAGAGAATGTTTGTCTGTGGGTCGCTACGCCCTGGGCTCTTTGGTCAGCACGTTGGCGATCTCCATCCCCTGTCTGATCTACATCCACAGTGCTGTGGATGACGTGTCAGCAGCATAAAGGTGAAAGATGGAGGCCACTGAGGTAGAATGCTGATGACACAAGTTCTTTCAAATGAACTACATACAACTACAGATATACAATGCCAACAATTCCAAGTGACCTTTAATGAAAGAATTAATTTCAGCTTTAAATAATTAAAAAAATATATTGTTATTTCACAACTAACACAGCAACATTTTCATGGCCAACATCACATCATTGGACTGTTGCCATGGTAAACATTTAAACCTCTACATCAATGCGCAGAATTAGAGATTTGTGTCTGATGCAGTATTTGTATAAATGATACCTTGTATCATTTCACTTTAGCTGTATGACTAAAACAGGTTCATTTGTACCACTGCCATTACTCGGAGTATTAACAATAAACTAATTTGTTTATCTCTGAAAGGTTCATTTACTCATTTAGGCTTCAGTTGCTGCAATTCATTTAATGTGGCAAGAATCAGAAGACAGCAAAAAGATTAAAGCTCTTTACAAGGCATGAAAAGTCTGCCTTTTTATGCAAAGGGAGAGTATAGGGTAACAAAATTTGTCTGGATGTAAGGCTGAATGTTCAGGCTCATACATAGTTTAAACTGCAGGTGCAATAAAGTATAAAAACAAAAAAAAGCTATCAGTTATTTTTTTGGCTCTTTTTTTTATTCTATTTAAGGTTTACAGGTACTTGGCGTGGTCACTCAGTGGGTAGCATTGTTGTCTGATACCTCCAAGTTCGTCATTTAGAATTTGAACTACATATTTCTGTGAAATTTGCATATTCTTTTCCATGTTTGTCTTTATTCTCCATTTATATGTAGAAAGTCTGATTCTTTCCACAGTCCAAAGGTATGTTGTTCTGTTGAATTTCTGACCCTGCACAATCTTGAGCGTGTCACTGTGTAAGACTGTTAATGCCCTGGAAATCCGGCTTTTGAAAATGAATGAATGAGTGTCAGAGGGTAATCATAAAAAGTGAAAATCCTGTCATGTGCACTCACTTCCTTAAAATCCAGACTTGCAACAGCTCTGCGGTCCTAACCACTTTTAACGTCTATGTAAACATTAGTTAGCAGATCCACTTTTATTAAATTAAGACTGCATTCAAATTAATCATTCAGAGAAGCTAATTAGCCAGGTATGGCAGCTTCAGACAAATAGTCAAGCATAATAATTCACTTTACAGACTCCATACTTTGTCTGTTAACATCCTCTTAAATTTATTGCCTGTTCCATAAAGCTGCACAAATCTTTAGTAATTACTGTGCACCATTTCAGTAAAATTCACATTAACCTCTGCAAGATGCATTATATAAAAAAAAACCTGCCCAAACGTTAGAGTGTATGCAGAGTTGTTGGCCTAAACTTAAATTATTTCACCAATTGGTTCTACAAAAATAAATTGAATAACAATGATGGCATTATTAGGTAAATACAAATAAACTGTCCGGGGTGAAACCAACCTGTGTTAACCTAGTAGTAATTACACCAGTTTGTTTTGGTTGCTTTTAAGCAAAAAGCTTACATTTAAATTAACTTCTTATAGGTTGAACTAAAGTGCCCCTTTACATCAGATAGGCCCCATGTCTTTCATTATTTAAATCTCCCCTCAAGACTTTTCTATTTTCTTTGGCATTTAATTAGATTGATTTCTTATACCATGTTTAATTCACCAATCTTAGGTTAGTTGTTTCAATCAGCACTGAGAGCAGACATATATTTATCTTATTACTCCACTGTATTATTTTTTTCTTGTTTATGTATTGTTGTTTTGACCATCTTTGTTTTATTTTGATTTTGCGGTTGCATTATTTATTACTTCTTTGTTATTTTTTGCCATTGTACAGCACTTTGGACAACAGCATTGTATTTAAATGTGCTGAATTTATTCAATAAATCAACTACAATAAACATATTTGCTTCAAAAGCCTTCAACCACCAGTTTATTTTTTCATTTATCATTCCAATCAACTTACTATATTAATAATATTTATATACCAGGAATATTCATTGAGTTTGTATACCCTTCCTTGTACACAGGGGAGCCTAGGGCACAACACAACAAACCCATCGGATGGAGTGCCTACCCACTGCATGGCATAAGAACACACTATTGGCAATTTGGAAACTCCAGTCAGCAACATAAAATTTTGGACTGCAAGAGGAAATCCATTCCCAAAGCACAAGGACAATGAACCCTCCACACATACAAACACACACAGAGGCCTTGAGCTCCCAACTCCAGGGGAGTCCCACAACAATGCTAACTATGCCCATGTCAAGCCAGTTTTAAACATTGCAATGTACCAATATGCCACTGTACTCCACACTTGAGTTTTCCCTATGAAAGCTGATCTGGGCTTTAAATGGTCATTAATTTAGATTTTGAGATTTACAATGGTGTTTACAAAAGTTCAATTTGCTACCTAAAAAAATACATGATGGAAATCTTAATAGCTATTTTTAATCACTGTATCAATATATCAGTATATATTAATATTACCTTGGCTGACACCTCGAACTTCTCCGGCCTCCAGTTCACACACATGAAGTCCACAAAATTAGCAGAAAAGCCCAACTGAATGACCCAGCAATATCCATTCATCCACTTTACTGCCTTATGCAATTTAAAGTCGTGGTAGGCCTGGAGCCCATCCCTGAAAGTACAGGGCACAGGTACAGGGACACCCTAGGTAGAGTGCCAACCCACCACAGGGCACACACATACACACACACACACACACACACACACACACACACACGACCCAGGGACAGTGTATCAAAAAATTTAATGTTTTTTGGATATGATGTGAACAGTTTTAAAATTCTCAACCTTTTTTTATTTATTAAAAAAAAACAAGAATCATTTGCTTTATTTGAATGTAACTGTCAGGTAAAAAAAGAAGAAAAAAGATAGCATTGCTGTATTTGAATGAAAAGAGTCTTTTTGTTTGAACATAATATATATATATATATATATATATATATATATATAGAACATACATCTATGTAAAGCTTGAATATCTCTTGTATCGTGGTTGCCCAGCAACCTCTAATCTCACTGCAGTTGTTTTGTTTGCTCTATTTCTTTAAAGACCAATTAGGATTTTATAGAGGTCAATTATCTCAGGTGGCAATAAACACAGAAACAGTTAAAGGATAAAATTTAACATATTTATTAATGTAAAAGATCATTGATCAAAAGCAATGGAGCCACCCATTTGCCACCAAAAAAGATTAAATCAGTTTATTTTAAGTGTACCAGTATATAATAATAATAATAATAATAATAATAATAATAATAATAATAATAATAAAACAGCAGTTGCAGCATAGCTGAGTTCAGTAGTCATGGTTACATCCAGTAAACTAAAATTTCTATTCTTTGTGTCTGTGGAACATGGCTGTTGTGGTTTAAAGTCATGTATGTTTACTTCTATTATAAAATTAGATTTGGTAATTTTTTTGATCATGTAGAAATTTTAATTTTGATTACAATATAGTCAAAAGCATTGAGAATTTGATGTATCACGGTACTGTAATATGAAAATGCAAACAATTCTAATTGGTTTTATTTTTTAAGTGAAACTCATACATTTGTCTCATTTACTACAGTGCACTGACTTCGGGCTCATCAGTAATTTGTAACAGAAACCTTGATGCAAAAATTCAATCAAGGATTTTCAATAATAAAATCATTAAAGTAATCATTTTATCCCAATAAAATTAAGTTTCACTTACGTTTAAAACTTGCTACTGAGGAGACCATAAAAGGTATTCCACTTAGTTTTGGTGTTTATGAAATATTATCATCTCAAACTACACGAATAGAACAGTAGTTGTACTATAGCAGGCACTTGTTTTTCATTTTTTATTTTCTAATGCCCACATTTTCCTTAGCCATCATGTGATTGTGGAGAGAATTAATCAGACCTAGTGATACACCACAAAACGCCTTAACCATATCATTAGAGAATTCCTGCTGTATTTCATAACTGACGACAGACATTGTGGGTTGAACGTGTCCTTTGGCATCTTCAAAAGTCCAAAGGAATGTAGGAAATATGGTGACTGATGACTCATCAAACCTTGATTTTTTAATTCAATGTTTCTGAGGTCCAGCTTTTATGCCCCCTACATCAGGCTATTTGCCAGCACTGGTACGTTCTGACATCACACTGTCACAAATTCCATATTTGTGAAGTTTTGTTCATGTTAGGCTACAGATGTACTGATTCCTGAAGCTTTACTTTTGTGATATTTAGCAAGTATCCTGTTAGGTGGCTATTTTTCCCTGTCACTGAGCTTCAGCTGTTGCCAATTATACCTCTTTTCTGATGTCGTTTGCTTATGTCTTGCATATGCCGTTATTAATTTGGACGCTGTTGTCGTCGCCCCTTAAAACACAATTTTCCATGCAGTTCAGGCACTCTGTTTTTCACCTCTTGTCAGACCTCTTATAACTGACACATACTGTACATGCTGCTAATTGGGAGTGAACCTAATTTGACTCATTTGTGCAGCTGTATTTGCAATTCTGATTGTGTTATTTAAAACTCTTTAATTTGTCATAGTTGCATTTATTTCTTCCACTCCCAGTAACTGCTCTATTTGCAGTAGCAGTAATACTGGGACTATGATGGTGTGGATTAAGTCTCCCATAGACAAACACCAAGCCAAAAGTGTTTAAATGACTGTAAATTATTCTCAGAGGACATCCCAAATTGTTCATTTCCGTACTGAATGATTATTGGGGGTCTATTCTGTATCTGGTACTTTGAGTAACAAGACTAAATTCTCCCATTTAACATGGTTGTATTCATCTATACCAAGAAGCGTTACAAGAATTATATCAACAATTCAACTTATACTTTACAACAAAATATTCAGTGGTTTTATTTCGCCTCTCTATTTTATGGACTTCCCAATTAAACTGTAACCATCTTCCTAAGCCACATCCAATCCTGCGGTTCTGATGCTGATGCCATTGACCCATTTAGTTTCAAGGTCTGTGTCAATGGTGTCAAAGCAGAAATAATTTGATTTTGTGGGACTGAATGTCACATCAATGGTTTACCTGACCCTTAAAAAGACTGTGTTTAATGGCAGTGTTACACTTGAATGTGTGTGGACAAAGCTGAACACAGATCTGCTCTAGAAATTTTTATAGTGAATGGCTATTTGAGACTTTTTTTCTAGATATTTCAAACGCCATCCTACACAATTTGTTCTCCCAGCACAAACAATTGCACAACATCATTCCATTCCAGTGGCATTACAAAAGCATCACATGAATGTTTTGTAATATTCCAGCTGCTGGCTGCATAGAGGAATGTTTTTGGGGAGATTAAAAATGGACTTCCTGTTCTAATACAGGCACATCAAAACAAGTGCTGTATATCGGCACATCTGTTATTGGGATAAAGTAATTTATGTAAGACAGTGAACTTCTGTTACTTTTTTACAAGCTGTTTTTTTTTCTTTTAAACCACTGAATAAATTTTGCCAAAAATAAAATTGCAGAGTTATTAGGGTCATCTGTCTTTTTCCATTTGTGCTTTGCTATACTCAAAAATTTCTGGCCTCTTAACTCTCTAATGACCACAAATAGCAGTTAAATTATTTCCAATGTACTTAGGAAGACCATTAGTTAAATTGAGTGTAATCTAACTGAAATTAGTTTAAACTAGGTCATCAAAACCAATTGACGAAATTCTATAGTTAACCAGACTGAAATCCAGTCTTCCACTTCTGTATTTAGGATAGCTTTATTTTTCCTTTTTTGCTACATTTGTAATAACCTATGGTGACTTCTAAAAAAATACATACACACACACACACACACACACGGGCGAATTTGTTGGTACCCTTCCAGTAAAGAAATAAAAACACACAATGGTCACTAAAATAACTTGAAACTTGAATATTAAATAATAATTTAAAGAACACTGACCAGTGAAAATCAGACACTGAATTGTGATTCATCAGAATGATGGAAAAAACAAACTTATGAAACTGGCCTTGACAAAAATGATGGTACCCTAACCTTATACAGGGTGGGGCATAAAGATCTCCCACATTTTGAAGGGGTATAAAAAATGAACAAAGCTAACTAGAAAAAATATATATATATATTTCTGAAAAGTACATAGAAAACAGTTTTGTTTTAATGGCTTTTTAAAATCATGATGATCAGATAAATGGTGGCTGTCGTTGGCAATGCATTGCTGAAGACATTTCCGGAAGTTTTCCATCACTCTCCGGGTCATCTCAGGCTGAATGACGTCGATTTCCTGTCTGATCCTTTCCTTCAAATCCTCAAGAGATCAAAGACAATGTTTGAAAACCTTTTCCTTTATGTATCCCCAAAGGACAAAGTCACATGGACTTAAATCTGGTGACCGCGCTGGTCACCCTACATCTTAAAATGTTCCTTGGGATCAAGCGCCCAGAGAACTTTCCTTCAACACGTCGAGCGAACGTTGTGCTGTGTGAGCTGTTGCCCCGTCCTGTTGAAACCACGCATGCTCTGTATCTACATCATCCAGTTTGGGGCGCAGAAACATCTCCAACATTTCAATGTACCTGTGGGAGATCACAGTTACTTTTGCACCACCTTCCTCAAAAAAGCACGGGCCGATCACACTAAAGTCAGCAACTGCACACCAAACAGTTGTGCAAAGAGAATGAAGCGTTCGTTGGTGGAATTCATGACAGTTATGTTCAGTCCAGTAGAGAAAATTCGGCTTGTTTACGGCTCCGCTGATATGGAAGTAAAGCCTCATCGCTACTCAGAAGAACAGCTGCAACGGGAACTTGTTCAAGAATTTCCGCACTTAGGGCTCTGCGGTTGGCATGATCTCTCTCACTTAATTCTTGAGTCAAGATCATTTTGTAAGGATTCAATCGGCATGCAGAATCCTCCTCAATCTCCAACTTGATATCCCCAGTGCTATGGCACACTTACAAGTGGAACACCTTGGCAATCTCTGAATGGATACTCTTACTGCTTCCACATTTTCTGGTGTTCTTACAGTCCTAGGTCTGCCAGGTGATTTTGTTTTCAGTGTGGATTCAGTTGCACGAAGGTTAGATATCCATAGCAAAATCGTTTGCCGTTATGGTACAGATTTATTCCGAACAGTTGTTCTTATAATACGCTTGAACAACAAAGGCACGATGTTCCAGTCCAACACATGATGGGTACTGGAAACGGTAGAGTGTAGCCTACCAAATGAGACCTACCCTACCTCCCTACCCTCATTACAGCCTACACAGTGCCCCCCTCGAAATGTGGGACATCTTTATGCCCCATGTATTTTGATCCATAACCCTTTGAGGCAATCATTGCAATCAAGTGGTTTCTGTAGATCTCAGTGAGACGTCTGCACCTGTCAGCAGGTAGTTTGGCCCACTCATCATGAGCAAACTGCTCCAGCTGTCTCAGGATTGTCTCAGGTTCCTCTCCAGACTGCATGTATCAGATCTTCCCACAGATGTTCAGTAGAAATTAGATCAGGTCTCATAGAAAGCTGCTTCAGAACAGTCAAATTTTGTGTTCTAAGCCATTCTTGGGTGTATTTAGCTGTGTGTTTTGAGGCATTATCCTGTTGGAGGACCCATGACCTGTGACTAAAACCAAGCTGTCTTGGTTACGTTTCACTCCAAAATGCCTTGATAGTCCTGAGATTTCACTGTATCCTGCACAGATTTAAGACACCCTGTGCCAGATGCAGTAAAGCAACCCCAAAATGTAACTGAGCCTCCTCCGTGTTTCACAGTAGATATAATGTTTTTTTCTTTGAAAGCTCCATTTTTGCGTTTGCGAACACACAGCTGATGTGACTGGCCAAAAAGCTCCAGTTTTGTCTCATGTGTCCAAAGGACTTTCTCCCAGAAGCACTGTGGCTTGTCAATATACCTTTTGGCATATTCCAGTCTGTTTTTTTCATGATTTGCTTTCAACAGTGGAGTCCACTTGGATCATCATTTTTGCTCAAACAGCAATGGATAGTGTGATCCAATGCTCATGTACCTTGACCTTAGTGTTCACCTTGAATCTCTTTGGAAGTTGTCCTTGTTTTTTTGGTTACCATTTGTATTGTCTTTCTGTGCTATTTGACGTCAATTTTCTTCTTGTTGCCATGTCCGGGGAGGTTGGCTGCAGTCCCATGAACCCTATACTTCTTAATAATATTTGCAACTATAGTTACAGGAATATTAAGTTGCTTGGAAATGGGCTTTTAGCCTTTACCTTTAACATGCTTGTTGATACTTTTCTTTCTGATCTCCTCAGACAACTTTTTCCTTTGCTTTCTCTAGTCTATGTTTACTGTGGTACATAACATGACACCAATCAGCAGAATGATTACTTTTCACCATTTAAAAAAATAAATGACTAACTGATTGCATGGATGAAGACACCTCTGATGGTAATTACAGGATACACTTTAGTTTAACATGCAACTATGGTCAAATTATTTTTAATCTTTTCTAGGGGTACCATCATTTTTGTCCAGGCCAGTTTCATTCGTTACTTTTTAAAAAAAATAATTCTATTGAATCACAGTTCAAAACAATGTCTGATTTTCATTCATTAAATTATTTAATATTACTTTTATCAGTTTCAAGTTATTTCCATGACCAATATTTTTCTTTCTTTATTTTATACACACACACACACACACACACACAAAACAAAATGTCAATTGAAATATAGAGGATGCACAGACTGAAAGTAGAAGAACTTTGTGCACACTATATAAATTGAATGACAAATAAAGAATGTTTGTAGTAACTGGTAACACAGAGTAGTTAACTTAATAAAAAACTTTATTTATTTTAATAAAACTATTTTAACACTCACACCTTTTCATTACACAGTCATGGTTTCAGAACACTCTATCACTGAGCTGACAGATTGTTCCCCAAAACCATAGATTTCAGGGGTGTGTAAGGAGTTGAGAAGGTGACATAATGACATGAACCCAACCAAGACTTGCATTATCTGAATTTGCATTAATTTAAATACATTACAGTGCAGTCCAACTCTCTTCCTCTACCCTACGCAAAATGTCATTTTGCATAACTTTTAAATCCCTGATTCTACTTGGTACATTGTGCACATTTGCTTAAGAGATCCACAAGAACAGGCAGCAAAGTAATTGTTTGCTCTTTGCTTCTGCTGGTTGCCCTTTTCCAAGCGTTATGAAACCTGCCTTTGCAGATTCAGTGAATCGAGGCAGCCAGTGTTGAATTAAAGTGCATTTCCTGCAGCGCTATCTGTGACTACAGTTGGTGGCGGAGACGACGATTGTCACGGATGAAAGTAGCACATTAAAGCTCTTCTGCATACACGTCTCCAGTTTTATTTAAAACTGTTTAATTTTATAGAAAATTTAATTGCTTTTAACCCAAAGTTTTTGCTCCATATTCTTCATTGTTTCAGTTTTAATTACAGATTTTTATTTGCTTATATACTTATTGGAATTGGTGCTTTTATGTACCACTCTCCTGTGACGATTGCCTTTGGGTACTTAACAAAGAATACATAGTCATTAAGATGAATATATCACTCAACGCAAAATTGCAGCTCGACACTAACACAATCAACACGGTTTTTTTACATAATGAAGCCTAATGATCCATGTGCCTTGCATATTCCTATGTTTTTACATGATTAACATTGCCTAGAGTAAGCTGAGGATGTGGAAGGGGTCAGGTGGGTACTCTGAGTTTTGGCAGGTGGCTATGTGGAGTGGGATAGGCTGCAGGACTTACTTTTATCCTCAAAAGTAAATGCCAGTCAGTGGAAGAGAAACACAAGAGAAGCGTGAAAGTAGAAGTCCCATGAGACACAACACTGAGTTGCAGAATAAGCAGTGCCAGTAGCAAGGGGGGGCAGAAGAACAGCTGCAGCCAATAATTTTGATGGGGGGCATTTATGTGTTGATTGTGCCATGGTTATATCAAAAAATTATGGTGATATCAAAAAAGGGTGCAAATATAGGAACCTGTGTACTTGCTTTATCTGAATTTCCCTTGGGTCAAGTTCTAGGCTATATGACTCCCCCACACCTGAAACTTCTAAAAGCTTCTGCCACCCCTGTGAAGGACTCATTTTGTGTGTTATTGGGGGAGTGTGCACACATGACAAAAGACTTATATAACAGCATAGAATTTAACACCAGTCATTACAGTCAGTCAGTCATTTCCTTTGATGTATTTTTTTTTTAAATGAAAAGGCACGTTCAAGAGAAAAATCTCTTTCTTTTTCACAATTTTCTCTTTTAGAAAAGCTGTGAAGGCATTACAGCTTTGACTTTGGAATTATGCAATAATGAAAAAAGGTGCTGTGGGAAAAAAAATCAAAAACAATCTTGTTTTACATTCTTCAGAATAGCCAACTTTTGCCTTGATTACAGCTATGCAAAGTCTTGGCATTCTCTCAACAAGCTTCATTAAATATTCACCCGTGATGCTTTTCCAACTGTAGTGAAAGAGTTCCCACATATGCTAAGCACTTGTTGGCCTCCTTACAGCCCTGCTGTCTAGGTTGTTGCAGGATAAACACCAAACCGGTGGAATACCAGTATACTTCCTCCAGATGTTTGGTTAACCCCGGGGTTGTTGGGTATTTTGGTGTAGAGAAGAGAGGCCAGCTGGGCCGCATGAAAAATGAGCAACAGCAGCAGATTACAGTAAGTTCTCTATTTATTCTGCAAACAGAAAGAAGTGGCACCAACAAAAGAAATTTAAAACACTGACTTAATCCCCATCTTGAAAATTTCACCTGTAATCAAACTTCCAAACACAAAAGACCAAAAATAAAAGCGAGAGCACCAAATGAAAGTGTGGCTCAGTCATACGAGGCTACTCTAGCACAGTCTGCGGTTAAACAAATACATGGAGGCTGGGGCCACGAATAACTACATAAAGAAATGGGAATAAGGGTTGAATTTTATTAAAGTTCATCTCAGAACATCTAGTGGCTCAATGGATTGAACGTCAGGCTGGGATGCAGAAATCTCCCAGCTGGACACCCAGCCCAGCTACGTGAGTCCTTTACACTCAGTGCTAGCTCCCCAGGTGCCACATGTAGCTGGATGCCCACGGCACCCCCCAGGGGATGGGTTAAATGCACAGACGCATTCTTCCTTGGGGATTAATAAAGTACTATAAAACTTTTAAAAATGCAGACACACATTCTGTGAGTCAAGTTCTTCAGTAGATGCAAACATGGTTCAATTACAAGAAAAGATTTGCCAACTTTAGAGCAGTATGGGTAGTGAAGTTCTCTCTCCTGTGAATGCTGTACACTTCTTCCTCTTATTGACTGAAAGCAGAAAATGACACGCATGAACAAGATCTGTCACACTCATACATATTAACGAGGGAGAGAGTGAACACACATTAAGTAAACAGAACCAGCCAAAGTTCATAACAGCTGCTCTTCATTCACTCACCGGTCCACCTTCAACAGGCATTTAACTGGGTGTGTCCAAAGTTAATTTATGCAACAGCAAAAAAGCTAATTTATGCAACAACAAAAAACAAGGAACTTGAGACATGGGTACTCAGTGTCATTGTACTAATAAATCATTGAAGAAGGTTGATACACTGCTAGAACTGTTTTCTTTTCCTGGTAAGGTGTACAAGTTAAACAGGAAATCTTACAAGAAAAAACACTAGACTGCATAGAAAACCATTGCAATCACATGAAAATTTATAAAAAGTGAAATAAAGTCTAATATGGAATTTGTGAAGGCATACATACTTGCATACATAGTTGTGCTACCTGTTTCAAAAGTACAACAAACAGATCAGTTCCCAGTGGTTCTGCATGACTCCTGACTTGTTGTGCTTATTAGCTGAGCTAGCTTCATTGTCTACTGCATTTACAGCATTTGGGATGTAGAAGAATAACATGCTTAGTAATGAATACTGGTCTATAGGGAAACAAGACAAAATGCATCTAGTTACTTTGGTACTTTACTATTTTTTAGTAACAGATTTACGTCTGTTGTCTACAAAGGTTTGCAGAATATATATATATATATATATATATATATATATATATATTTTTTTTTTTTAAATGGCCAAGGCATCAGTTGATGAAAACACACTAAAATGATATGCATCTGATATTGTTGGCAGATACAAAGGGTGTATCTTGAGTGCAGTTTGAGTCTAATGTTGTTGATTTAAAGAAGCTAATAAAGTCATCATTAGTAATACCAGAAGGCATTGTAGATACATCTTTAGAGGTTAAATTAGCTAATATTTTAAATAGGAAATGGAGGTTTGTTTATATGTTTGTTGTTATCAATAATAGTATTCTGAATGTGTACTGTACCATGCTTTTCTTGTATTGTCTCAGGCTGTTGGCCCACGCCATCTGAAATACCTCGACATGTGTGGATGTCCAGTTTTGCTCTAATTTACAGCATTCCTGTTTTAGATGCCGCGTATATTCATTAAACCATGGAGGGAACCTAGTGGTTATAACTTATTTAGCTTTATTTAGTGTGTGACTAACTACTGCATAAAATTACATGTAATTTCAGTAATACATGCGCTGTCAGTGAAAACTGTGTTCTGTATAGCATCTGCATGTTTTTTTCACTTTGTCGCTAATCCTTTTCTTTCACATTCAGAGTTAAGTTTAACCTCAAAAGTGATCAAGAAATTATTAAAAAGAGAAATTACCTAACAAATGTATTAATAAATGACAGATAGCAATACCATGGGTTATAATTAAATCTAAAGTATGGTCATGCATGAGGGTTGGCTCAGATATGTGCTGAGTACAAGGAACTGAAACAAGCAGGGATACGAAGCTTTTATAATAATAATAATAATAATAATAATAATAATACATTTTATTTAAAAAGGTGCCTTTCCAGCACTCAAGGAGCATAGCCTACCAAATGAGACCTACCCTACCTCTGTACCCCACCTACAGCCTGCACAGTCTCCCCTCGAAATGTGGGAGATCTTTCTGACCCCCCCCTTAGTACTAGTAAACAATCCCTATATTATGTCAGTTTGCATCACATGGGAAGGTCCATAGTTGTTATGTAAGGTCTTGGATGACTTTTTTTGATTGCCCCATGATGTCAAGCAAAGAGGCACTGAGTTTGAAGGTATGTTTTCTAAAGATGTTTCTAACGCCATACACACACAATTTTGTGTAATTTTACAAGCTAATAAAAGGCTCAGTCAACTTAGTATACGTAAACTAGGGACTCACTGGAATTGTAATATTGTGAATTAAAAATGAAATCATCTGTCAGTAAACTGTTTTTGGACAAATTTGTCATGCACAAAATAGATGTTCAAAATTATAATTTGCTAACATGAAATCTGTGGAGTACTTTATTACTCTGACAGGGAAATTATTTCTCTACATTTAACCTATCCCCTGGGGGGGGACAGTGGGCTGCCAGCCACAGGCAGCATCTGGGGAGTGTCTTGCAAGAACACGCCTGGCTGTGGTGGGATTTCAACCAGGAGGCTTCCACATCCCAGCCCAATGGTCTACCCATTGAGACACCACGCCACTTAAATATATAGGTATATATTATATAGACATTAGAAATGCTAGGAATTAAACCCAGGGCCTCATACATGCAAAGCATGCACTTGATTCATCGTTTCTGCATCTCTGAGGCACTGACAGCACATGTGTGGAGAGCACTGCAGAGCAGGCTAGGCTAACACAGGTAGCCTCTGGTAGCAAGAGAAACATTGTGCATGACTCCCATTCAGTTTGGTGTCATTTACCATTTCGTGAGAAAAAGTTTAATGAACAGAAAAGCAACACACTTTTTCCCTCTATTCTCCTTTTAGCAAATACGTCCATCACATCAACCCTGAAGCTCCGTTCTTCAGCTGAATTGAATATTCATCAGCAAGTCCGCCGAAATGCAAATTGCTCCTGACAGAACAGCAGTTACACCAACTCTGCAAAATCAGTAATTAGTTGTGAGAATTACAGCACACACACACACACACACACACACACACACACATATTTTTTTTTTACCAAACAACACAACCACACACAGTTGCTTGTTTGTTAGTTGCTTAACTGACATTATTATCTTTATCGTTACAGACCATAACCATTCATATAGCAGTATGATTTATGATTTGAAATTCACAGTACATTATAATATTGAAGTTTGCTACAATTTGTAAATATATAAGTTTAATTTTATTTTGGAGAATTAGCTTTGCTTGTTTTGTATGTTACTTCCTTTGTCATTTCGGCAGTCGTTATGTCTTGGATATTGAGCAATACAAAAACTGACACTGTTGGCTTAACAAATATGGATTTTTTTATACTTACAACATACAGAAACAAGCACATGCATAAACGTGGCCGAAACATACAGTTTGACTATTTCAGTTTCCCCGTTTTATATATATATAAATGCAGTGCATCAAGTGTTAATGCTAACACTGATTCACAGGATATATGAACACACTCTAAAAATAATGAAAATTATTCTCGGAGCACTGCTAAATTTTTAAATATTGTTTGTTTAAACATCAACATCAGGTGTCATTTGACACAGTAACTCTGCAAGTGTTATTTAGTTTTTACACTGTAAATATTACATTTGTGATTTTACTGTGTACTGTAATGTGAATAAGAGTCAAGCCAGTTAAAAACTGATACTAAATGAAAGATGATTTTTTAAAAAGGAAATATAGCTGTGAAAAAGAATAAATGTTTATGTACTTTCTAAACTTTTTCAAATGGCAGTTTTGAAAGAAAACACTTACAGGGAGCATCCATTTTCTGAAAGTTCACTTTACATGAGTTTGTTTTTTACAAAAATGTACATTAATACAGTACCTGTTTTCACAAGCTGAAAGAAATCCAAAGAGGCTTTTTGCTTTTATGAAGAAAAGGGCACAAATTAAAAATAGCACTTGGCATTTGTTTTGCAATGAGCCATTATAAAGGCAGCACGCACCCCAAGACACCATCATTGTATTTTAGGCAATAGGTTGTTAGATTACGTAAGATATTTTTTTGGGTCTGGGAATGCTTAGAAAATTTTCCCACATAAAAAATTAATAATTGCTAATTCATTTTAAGTGGCAGCACGGTGGCGTGGTGGTTAGCACTGTCACTTCGCACCTCCAGGCCTGCGGTTCAATTCCCGCCTTGGGTCTGTGTG
>JABJVR010003245.1:0-16192 GCA_025773905.1 Chitala chitala | reverse complement strand
TTAAATATTGACAAAGTAAAAAAATTTAAAGATGCTATATAAACACACACGCACGCACATATACACACACACTTATATATGTGTTTGTTTGTGTAATGTTTAAAGCTGGTGTCTTCAAGAACAGAGCAACAGAATATGATAAAACTGACACCCTGCTTGTGTATGTACTTAATATAAGCACATCTGAAGGTCCCTAACAGGCAGCTGAGGTTGTGGTTCTGCCTGGTGGCGCCCCCTGGTGTACGGTGGGTATGCATCAGGTTGTACTTACTTGACAATTCCCTGCCTCCAAAGGAATGCAAGTTAAAACACAACACAGATATTAAGCGCTTCTGACACAACTAAAGGAGGACAGAGTCACGTTGATGTTGGGTGCTTGGTGGTGGGGGGGGTTGGGTCAGCAATGGCTAGCATATGGGTAGTGAGGGGTAGCTCTGTTCCACTTAGGGATGAGAGTAAAACTGGACCATGTCAAGGAAAGGAGGATGAATAGACCAACCCCAGAGCAAAGAGTAATCTAATCTGTTTCTGTGCTTGCTATAGATGAGACACATACCAATTAGGTCTGTAATGGAAAGTATCCAAAAAACAAATGTGAATGGACAAGCTACCCCACTGACCCAGTTTGTGTTTAATAAGAGAGTATATAAAGGGCTTCTTCTGCAGAGTTTTAGAAACCAATATTATATATACACATTTAGAGTATAAATGTTTCAAAACTCACTGCTACATGGGGTTAGAAAATGAGGGATTATCGTGAGGACATGAATAAAAGTTGGGTTAATACAGTATTCCAAATTTTTTTTCCTTTGAAATTACGTGTACCTTTAAAGATCATGTATGGTTTGCATGCAAAATGTATAAATTCAGAGGTAACATACTTTGGTAGTCAAGCACTAGCAGAGATTAAAAGCACGGATTGGTAATAGCAAGTGGATAATGAGTGCTTCCTCAGTCAAACTTCATCCATGTTGCCATGGGAATGCACTCGGGAATTAACATAAACCATGGGGTAAAGATGTGGCAGCAGCTGTGCATTTAGTAAAAGCAGCATGCCCTATGGGCTGTGGTACATTGTCATTCTGCTGGATATAACTTGGCCAGGTTAAACTGCTTTGTTGTGAAGATATGACTGGTGAACAGCTTCAGATACTGACATTCTGCTGGCATTTACACCCAGGCTGGGTGTCACCATGTGTGATGTAATTAAAAGTCATTAGTAATTAGCAGAAAACCATAAAGCTGCTGAAAGGCAAGCCATCTCTGGCCCTTGAGGATGTGAGCTCCAGGGCTGACACAGCTGGGACTTCGAAGTGCAGCTTTGCAGGGATTTATCATACAGCGGCACGTGCGCTGATGCTAGGAATGACAGCAAACACACACCATAACACATGCACTGGTCTGACCATGTGCTGATAGCAACCATATATCATGATGTATGAAATGGTAATAGTTATACACCTGAACACATGAACCAACTCCACTCATATCCTAGAAAATATGTACTGACAACAGCTAGAAACAACCACAAGGTGGGCTTCTGCATGTCAACACCAGCACGTGGTTCTGAATGCCACCCAGGGAAGTTCTGCCTGGAGAAAATGGAGTAACTGTCCTCTCCTGACCTCTTTGCCCACTATGAGTGCTAAATATTAGTCTGAAGTAATAATGATGTAATTTTTTATATCACCCTTTCTTACTTTAAACGGTAGCCATAATCAACAATATGTAACTACAAGCCACTTTCATGGAACTTCTTGCAAGATCAATCAAGCCAGGTAAGTTGAACAAATGTTTTTAAGGAATTATGAATTGTGAGCTAAAAATTAGTACCAATCACCAGAAATATTACACAACTTGGCCTTTCCCAGAAAACAGAAAATCTACCTAAACTGAAATGTCTTTGTACAGTGTGAAAAACCCCAGGAAAAATATAAAACATCTATGTCCGCTTGACTGTCTGGTTCACTAACAAACTCAGTAACTTAACATACAAATGCCCATAATTGTTTACAAACTGATTAATTTTACACCAAATGTTTGTTTTGAGAAACCCATGACTACCATGAATAAGCAAAACATGTGAGAGGAATCCATGACTACCAAGAACAGGCAGAACATGTGAAAGGAATCCATGACTACCAAGAACAGGCAGAACATGTGAGAGGAATCCATGACTACAACAAACAGGCAGAACACATGAGAGGAATCCATGACTACCATGAACAGGCAGAACATGGAACAGCAAAAGGACAGCCTTCTCCCTGTGTGTGTTCTCGGACATGCACGCACTGAACACGCTGGTATCTTAGCAACAGAAGACTAGCAAGCCGGTATAGGATTTTCTAATACACAGGGAAAAAAAAGGTTTCGAAACACGCATTGATGAGTGTCAAAAACACAATTGGGCATTGCCCTTTAACATAAAATGATTTGAATGTTTGGTTAAATCTAACCTGGTTTGACTTTTAAATGTAAATGCTTTTTTATGCACTTTAAGCATGAATAGGTGTTATTGATATGATATACCTACATACGTCCACTGGCATGATTACAGCACAGCATTACAGAAAGTGTCCTTATCCTGAATATAAATCTGACAGCTGTCCAATCCTGAGAAATGTTTTATTCTACATTATTGTGAGTAACAGAAACAGTTGCAACATTATCAAAGCAGTATTAAGGCTGGGTGCAACAGAGGCACAATAACAGGTGGCTGTGGTATGGTGGCATTATGTACAAATGTCTTTTTGCTGTGAAATCACATGAAGATGGTCAGAAATTCATACTGATAATTAGAGGGTCATGATGAAGAGGATGAAGAATGAGCTGAGGGCTCCGACTGCCAAACAGCCCAGTAAAAGTAAAGGCAAGATGAAACAAATCAGCAAAGATGGACCAAAGGCCAGAAAAGGTACTGGTTTAAAAATGTCTGTCTTAAAAAAATTATGGAACAGTGATTTATTTAATGCATATTCAGTTTCTTTAATGAATAAAGCACAATGTACAATCTGCATATTTACAAAAAAATAATACCTTGGACTCCACTAGTGAAATGTCTTCACATTACCTTATATCTCAAAAATGAGAAGTTATCTGCTCTGGGAAATTCAAAGCATTGCAGTCAACTAAAGCCCTCCACTAGAGGGTCCCAATGAGAAAGAAACCAGGCAAAATCTGACAAACTGCTGTTACACAGAGTAACTCCAGCATTACCTATTTTTGAAATTTGTATAAGGCATTGAACATTGACAATTTATATTCAAAAATTTTTAATTAATAATTTTGCACATTGTTATGTTGTTCTCTATGATAAATGTCTCAGCTTTTAAAACATATATTTTCTTCAAAGCCCAGCTACTAGTGCAATGCTGTAAACTAGTAGTGCTGCTTTACTGAGGTGCTAAAACAATGCAGGGAGAGCGCAGTCAGGGTGGTTTCTTGGCATTGTGGATAAAAAGGATGAGTGGACGACTTGTGGGCGAAGTCACAGACATGAGGGGTGTACCTCTCCTCAGGCGATGCCTCCTTCTGCTGCTGGTGGGGCTTGGTGCCTGACATCTCTCGAATGCTGACCGCGTAAATCTTGGTTGTGTAGTCAATGCTCTTCTCCCTGGCAACATCGCTGTCATAACCTGTGTGTGTACATGTGTGGGAGGAGGAGGAGGGGTGTGTTTGTCAGGGCCACATTCAACGCTGTACAGAATCAGAGGTGCTGCTTTCACAGAACACCACTGAATGTCATGTGACTTGCTCAATTTCTGTGTGGAATCAGAATGGCTGAAGAAATTAAAAATCAATGTGGAATCCTTTGGGTGTATAATGTGCACATGCTATGTGATGTACCACGGTATGCGATGAGCTACAAATCCTCATGTTGTCTCTCCCATGTTCTGGTGGATTTAAAACACACGCTGTTTGGATGGTTTTTCAGAGACAGTTTGACTATATGGGACCAGTGGAGCTTGCGGTAAGAGCCCTGCCCTCACACCCAGAAACATACCGCCGTCCTCGTCTGTGTCATCCTCAGACTCCTCGCTGTCCAGCGGCTTACTCTCGCGGCTCCCCGACATCTCGCGTGTCCAGATCATGAGGGCCGTGTCAGCTCCACCCACCGTTAGCAGTGTGGCGTCATCCTGGGCCCAGCGCACATTTGTCACGTGGGCGCTGTGAGCCACATACTTCTTAAACTTGGCATATTGGCCCTGAAAATTTGAGCCACAATGTAATTTACTTCACAGAATATAAATATGTTTCCCCCCCTTTACGGCCCTGGACAGAGAAAGACAGAGGCATCAACGACTGGAAAGAGCCCCACTCTAATGTTGTCAGCTGTAACATGCTACACTTTGCATGTGGCAATAGCTCAATCATACGACCCTCTAGGTCACCTATAAAAACAAAGGCACTTTTTAAAATAAAAGAATTGTGTCTTAGATTGTGTGCAAAATAAACTTATTAATAAAGAGACTTCGTTTTTGTGAAAAAATCTATTTTTGGAAAGTCAGAGGTTCATTTAAAGCATCCTGATTAACTCAGCTTAAAGCCGTGAGAAATAGGAAAGGATTAGGAGATGGCTTAGATAACAGTGTTTGACATCCTGTTGAATCTCACCTCACACTAACACATTGCTGGTTTTCAGTCATGTGACCTAGATGATGTGCTGTATATGTATGCAGTCTCTCTGTACATGCTCCTGATGTTCAGCAGATTTTACCCACACTGAGCACTGGGATCTCTCACCTTGGCCGGATAGTTGAAGAGCTTGAGGAAGCCAAAGTCATCGCCGGTGGCAAGCAGCTTCCTGTCTTTGGTGAGTGAGGCGGCGTTGACGTCTGTGATGTCGCTGTGTGTGGGCCAGATGCCCTCGCAGGTGGGGCCTAGGACGCAGGTCCACATGGCCCATTCAATCTTTTCGATCTGGAGGTGGGATGCACAAGGGCAGTTAATCGTCACTCAGCAGAGCTGTCTCTTCAGTCATCCTCCAGTGTTCCACAGAACCCAGCCAGAAACGACTGAGTAGAGCACTTAATATGAAACATTTGCAGAGTCAAGGAATGCCAAAAAACAAAGTACTGGCCAACTAACAAAAAGAACCCAGAAGCGTTCCACTTTGGTGCCAGGGTTCTACTGTAGTGCTATAAAATGAAAGGAAAAACAAAGAAAAGGAAAGCCATAAAAGTGTGTTTGAAAACTCCAGCCTCTCTCCTCTACCCACCTCCGAAGCACGGATCGTCTGTCTCTTCCCCCTTGGGGCTTCAAAAAATAACTGTTCTTTGGCACCAGAATTAACTTGAAGCAATTTCCCTGTTTTAGGAAAAAAAGGTGTTCCCTTGAGATGAAAACAACGGAATCCCTGTTTGGCTGAATGACATACTGTCCTACCTTTAGTATACTGACTGGAATTAACCCTTTCTATGTTAGTATGTACTCAGGACTGTTGCTGTGGTTTAAATGAACCCTTCAACATCACTGCACATAAACAACTGTTCAGTTTGTTGCTCCAGTCTACAAAGACATTAAAGGAAGATATTCAGAATTCAATCATGGATTAAGGTCATTAATTATGATAATAGTAAGACACTGGTCAAATTTTCCCTGCGTTTTAACACTGGAAGATAGGATACTGGAGTGTACCACATACCTGGTGAAGCTTTAACTGGCACGTACAACAACATTGTATTGCATACTGTCTGTCTACTAATAATAATTAATTTATTACTGTTATTTCTGTGTTACTGCCCCCTTTCCACTAGGTTAGTGTGCTTTGGCAGTGTCAGTTACAGCTCAAGTTTGGGTCATGGGGGTGTTGCTGGCCCACAGACACGTACCACGCGTGTCCCAGTCGATGTGCGTGATGTAGCTGGAGGCCCCCCTGCAGATCCCAACCCGCTTGCTGGTCAGCACGTTGTAGATGTCCACGAAGTTGTCATGAGAAGCTACTGCGAGGTACTTTCCAGCATCTGCAGGGGGATTCATGTTGCGCAAACATATATCAGACTTTAGCGCAGGAAGGAGAGGACAGGTGTGGCCCCGAGCTGAGTACTGTTCTAATGATCCTTGTCACACCCATTTTTTAAAGTGATGATTAACCACCCCCATGAGGGGAAAGAAATTGTGTGATTTGCTGAAAGTTCACTGTGCATGCTCAGTAGTAAATGACACAAACGCACACCCTGATGATCAATAATGTAAGTCTAGTTAACATCTGTAAATAGTGTCCTTAACCTGAATTACTCAGATATGTAGCTGAACAGTTAGGAAACCGCCCCCCCTTGTAGTTCATAATTTTTGTGTGAGACTTTGAAGGCAGGTGGAAAGTTACCATGTGAAAATCTGATATCAGATATGATCTCTTTCCTGTGATGGAAGGAGACCATGTCCTCTAGGGTGTCTGAGTTGACTACGAGGAAGCTGCCATCATTCAGGCCCACTGCTAAGGCTTTCCCGTCTGGGGAAAAGGCACAGCATCTTCCTCCTGAAAGCAGACACAGCAGTCAGACACAGCAGGCTCGCAGGAGACAGACTACGGAGGGTCAGGCTGCAGGTTATCAAAGCAGTCCCAATGATGTTCAGTGCCTCAGGCTTCAGCCAGGGTTGTGTGTCTTTGCTAGAACAATGCAGGGTTTTCACTGTTGAGGTACTACTGCCCTAACATGTAAAGAAAACGACAAGCACCGCTAGCAGATTCTACTACCCAAAAATTATCACGCCGTACACTAGGTATACTACTCACAAAATGCCAGGGCTCTAAATCACAGTGTGGCACATAATCAAGGATGGATTCTTTCTGAATGGACAACGTTTAGTCTCTTCTACAAGACAAGGTCACATATGTGCCAGTGTGTGGAAACCAGAAAATACAATGCAAGAGGAACAAAAGCGCATTTGAAATTGAAATATTAAAAATTTGAAAGGATGGCTCTCTATTGAAACCTCATTGAAAGTTAGTATTTCCAGATAAAGGAAAGAGCTACAACAAAAGTGACTAGTAAGTCAGATACGAGACATTGAGATGACATTAAAATAGGTTCCAGAGCATAGATTCTCATAGGCAGACAGTATTTCTGGTCTAAACAGCACAGAATAAGCCTTGAGAGGATCGCGGACGTGAGCCAACACAAATCACCTTTTTTGAGTTTGCGGACTGCGACCATGCGGTGATTGGAGGAGAGCTCCCAGATTCGCAGCGTCTTGTCATCGCTCACTGTGGCACAGATGGGAAGCAAGGGATGGGCTGCCAGGCCCCACACTTCGCCCTCCATGTGACCCTGGATGTACATAGGCAAAGGGCTGTCAATCATTCAAAGTCCCGCCTTTCCTCATGTCCCTTCTCTTCCTGACGTTGGCCACGCAGCATACCATGCTATATGGCCAGTTCTGGTCCAATCAGACAGTCATCAAAGACCTCATTGTCCTGCTGTTACAGTTTAAAAATATATACTTACTACATTTTTTTAAATCCTGTTTGGTGCAGTACATGTATAATTCATTGAATGACAGATGTGTTGGCTGCCAACAAATTAAATAAAAGCAGCCTTCAGGAAGCTTCACCTTATGAAGTTACAGCTAACCTTCACCAGTCCATACCCACTGGCCTCACCGATCACCATGGCAACTCTGAAGTGCTCATACGCAGCGGATGAATAGTGTAGTGAGGTTGTCTGACCTCAAAGATGAGCAACAGCAGTAAGAAAGACAAGATAAAAACTCCTGCGGAGACCATGAGAGAGTGGGACAGTGGAAGGAGAGGGACTGAGGTAAGTCTGGACAGCAAAAACAAGCTTTTACAACCTGACTGAGCAACGCCTGCTGCCGCAGGTAAGCTGACTTCGCCCACCTGAACCAGCAGAGTCATTGGACCACTCTTGTCAATCTCTAGTATCTCTCCATTCTTGGTCCCCACCAGGATGTGACCGTGTCCCAGAGTAATGGCACGAATGGATGGGTTGTCCTCCAGCAGCAGTCCTGCGCATCCCAGTCAAACAAACGAATGAAACAGACTTCGTGTAACCACCACAAAAACACATATCTTCAACTTCAAAGTAAAGGCTAGCTGTGTTGTAAGAAGAAAGATATCCCATCCATCCTCCAAGTTCTCCAGTCTGATCATTAATGCTAAAGGCACCTGTAACTACTGAAATGGTCAAAAGGTGGCAGTATTGTGAAAGGGTGAAAGCGTATACAGTACCACAATCAACATGGATATATTAGCTGTTAAATATCGTTATCATTACGGGCCCTATGTGTGTTTTAACAGATGTCAGAGATAACCTCAACCTATGATGAGGCTTTTCATAAACAAAGAACAGATGGCAATTTCCATAAGAGGGGTGTTTCTTTCGTAAACAATTTTTTGTGCCTAAAATTGCATGTGGAACACAGTTGTTATGAAATGAGGAGTCACTTGTTGACTTACATCATGCAGGTAAGCTGTTAGCCATCGTGTCTGAGCCAGAGAGCTGATGCTTGTCGGTGTTAATAAGACTTGTTATTTACACCTATCTATCAGTCAAGGTAGGTGGGGGGCAAAAACGGGGAACCATAGCTGCATGAAAACAAGGTTCATGTCTCACCCATCCTATGAGTGGGTGGTTCAGATGATCTTAGAATGGGCATCAGGACCTGCTCGTTGTGATTCTGTATGATATAATTTTAACAGTTTACACCCTTGGACTGCACTCTGATTACTGAATGTAGGTCCTAACAGGGTAAGCAAATATTATGCTGGCATAGGTGTAGACAGACTAACTGACCTCCAGACAGGTATTAAAATGATAACTGAGGGGCGTGCTCAGGTGAGAACTCAAGTAAAAAAGTCCAGTCAACAGATCCCACTAAGCTGCAACGCCTTTGCCTTCACAGTTACTTCCACTGCTGATTTTACATATGGCCTTTTAAAAATAGGTACAACAGGCAAAGCGCTATACATGAGTCAAGGCTGCCCTTGTTCTCTGAGGCTTTTAATCAGCAGAACATTAGGTGTCTGGTGGAGCAAGAGCACCTTAACAAAGAGGATGTGGCAGAGCAAACACAAAGCCAAGCTGGGCTGCCTCCAAACCAATTTAAACATATTAAAGAATGAAGAGCTGGCAAGAAGTGCTTCACTGGCACAAAGCAGCTGAGTGCTATATATTCAGCATTTAGCTGAAATCTGAAAACCTTTTACATGGAAATGTCATCTTTAGGCTGGAAATTAACAGACAGCTGTAGCAGCAACGGAGTTAGCATGCCTCAAAGGCTGCCAAAGGTCAAGGTGACAGTAATGCAGAAATACCCAGAACTAACAGAGATCTCCAGAGAGGGTAATTCTATAGTATGGGAATGTTATAAACCTTAAAAGGCTGCGAATAGTTCAGCAATGTGTGAGCAGTTTGGGAAATGGATGAATGATTGAACGAATAAATAAAGAATAATCCATTATACTTTTTAATGCACATTTTTCAGTAATAATTTTGGAGAACAAACGTGCAAAAGTAATTATTTGACCAAAGAAATTGGGTATAAAAGCTCTGCAATTCACCAGTTCTGTCCTGCGTATGCAGTAAGTTAAATAAAGCAAAATCCTTATCTCTGTGGGCTTGGACGACAAGCTAAGACAAAAGAACAAAAGCATTAGCTGTAAAACGCAAATGTGCTTTTCGGCAGACACAGAAAAGTCCTCAAATGTCTTCATGACAGAGAAGCTGACTGACTTGACTAAATTTCTGTATGACTTTTTACATGGTCATTGTGATGGGTATGAGCTGGTTCCAACATGCCCAGCTAACATCAAGTCATGGCAGTCAGTCTAATGATCCACTGAAAATGCTAATGAGGAATAACTGTTGACAATATTGGCTATGGAGAGTTTAAAAAGTGCTTTGCTATAGATCTAGCAAATTGAGGAGCCAACATGAACCTCATGTAACCCATGCTGAAGGACATGAAAAGGGAGATATACCATCACCCATAGAACTCTGGGAGACATAGTCCTCTAGAATAAGCTTTACTATGCAGTAAATTAAAGGTCTGAGTCTTATTCATAGATCAAAGCATCAAAGAGTGCTGATAAATGTGGGGGGGGTCCTAATGTAAACTATATGGACTAAATTAGGAAAAAGGGTCTGAATGGAAAAAAAAAAAGAAGAATGCAGTTTAATAGCAGGAGGGGAACATGATTAACTGGAAGAGGATCACATTTTGCATTTACCATTTACTGCACCATAAATCAAAGATTTATCTGACCTTTAGATCCAGGCGAGAGTGCTGCCCTCTTGATAGCGTAGGTCTTCAAACACCTTTCAAACATATCATCCCAGAGCTCCACCACACCGTCCTTCCCTCCTGTCACAAATCCCTTGGGGGGTGCAAAAGAAAGTCACTGCCTCTAGGAAACTGAAGATCCAGTGCCTCTGGGCTTAGATAAATGAAAAAATGCACCACTCACATTTTTACTTTTAATAAAAGCAAAATGAAAACATGCTGAGATGTCACCCACATCAGACAGATTTCATGTAAACGTGCCTGGTATTTGCCACCAGCAAACGACCTGTCTCAGAAAGACACCCACAACAGATGACACAAGGTGTAAGAACCACTTGTGCAAAAAAAAAAAAAAAAAATAGCAACTCAGATCTGCCACAGATTATCTTATTATACTTAGATTTTCCATGGGGCAGTTTGAAATGAACAGTCCAGTGATTTGTTTAATTTTAACATGTGTTAAATATTATCGCATTGTGCTTTTGTGTTGCATCATTTGGGCCTTTGTAGTACAATAAAGCGGAACCAATTTCAATAATTCTCAGTGGCCAAACTGGTCCCACTGGTCTAAGACTATCTTTATTAGGATACTAATAAACACTTTGTGGTTCAATGAAAGCCTGCAAATCACCATTTAAGTAAATGCATTTTAATTTGTGAGGGATAATAAATCCAACTTACGATGTTGTCTGTGCTACTAGTTCTAGGACTCAATCTCATCTCTGCTCTTGTGTTAAGGTCCCATTGGGGAAGCTTGGAGTATCTACAACACTCAATTAACTCATTATCTTATTGAGCACTGCAGTTTAAAGGACTATTTTACATCTGTTGAGACAGCATGCATTTTTTTTGTCTTGATAAGTGCCTCACACAATGGCGTCCTGCTTTTCTGCAGAGACACTGCAGTAGCTTTTCCACCAGCAGTTAGGGAGAGTACAGTTTGAAGTCAACAGCACAGTGAACCCTGAGCTAATTTCCCAGCAGGACACAAAGGGTGGCCTCTGTAGGCAGATGGTAAAAATATCCATGCAGCAGTTTGGTGCTCTGCAGAAATGCATCTGAAATACTTTCATGGCTTTGGAAGGCTAATTCATATCTGGGAGCTGTTTGCAATTTTCCAAACTGACCGTGGGAAGGACCTAATTGGATTTAGCTGGTTCTGAAAGCTGAGCAGCCATGTGGACTGCAGAGTAAGACTGATGCAAATGAATCTGCGCGGAAGCTGCTATAGACAAGAATTTTAAAAAAGACGGAAATGAGAAACTTCAGCTGCATGCCATTAAAGCTTGCAAAAGCTCAGATGAGACTTACACATTCCAGGCAAATTAACATCACTAATTATGTTAATGACCATGAGACTTGACTCCATTGCTGATGGGGGAATTCAACTCTCCTGCCACTACCTCCCATCCATACCTTGTCAAGGGAATACATGGCAAACACAGGCCCGTCATGAGCCTTGATGGTCTTCAAGAGCGTGGTCTCCTTCCAGATGTACACGTCCCCAGTGGCGGCCCCTGAGAATACCAGATCCTCCGCTCGGCCGTAGCACACTGACATCATCGTCTCCAGCTTCCCCAGGTTTCCAAAAATGCCTCTCTTGGAGGTGAGGCCCCCACCTTCAGGAAGAGCACCCCAGTCTGACACCAGTGCACTATAACATGCCTAGACTTGGTGTTAAAGCATCAGCAATCTTTAAACCCAGGCTGATGTGGCTGCCCAACTCTCTGAAAGCATTTTAAACTGGAAGGATCAGAATAAGACTTGGGGGGGCAGGGGGCTGAGAACTTATCTAGATCTTTCAGTGTCTAAAACAGTTAATATGCAACTCATTTTTCAGCTTGTATTGAGTAAATGTGAACCTTTTTGTACTAAAACAACGAGGCAGCCTTTGTAAAACAGGGAATAACCTTTCTGTTTGTCTGAGCTCGCCCCCAAGTGAACCACTGAGACAAATGAGAGGTGTACAGTACCTGCATGCTGCCAGAACCTGATGTGCTTTATACCCACAGTGACCAGCTTGTCCATATGAAGTGGGTTGCACTTGACCACAAACAGCTTGTCTTTGTGTCCCCTGGATATAAGAGTGGAACATGCAGTCAGTATCATCTCAGGGCAGCGTCGGAGCCAAGGTGTGGCCAGGGGGCAGCCAGTGCCACCCTAACCAGAAGTCTGGCCACCAAACTTATGCCATTTTATTTGCTATGTGAGTAAAATCAGAAATAATAGTCACTCTAAAGAAATCAGTGGGTCTAAACAGCAAACCAACATTGTTAATATGTTAGATAAAGGAGAGACAAAGTATGGAAGTAAAGGTATTGTGCAGTTCACCAATATACCACATAACATGAATTGAAATAAGTGCATTGAATTGAAAGCCTTTACAGTTACTGTATATATGGGATTTGAGTTAAACCAATAATGTACCCTATGGAAAGGGACCGAAGCTGCTGACTGACAGCTAGTGAGGCACCACATTTCTCCCACTGCAAACTAGCATGGCCTCCTCTGTGATTTGCAGAGCCTTTGAAGATGATCTGCAGTACCTTGAAGTTGCCAGTTTCTCTCCCTTTTTCCAATCCCACACCACTATGGAGTGACTGTCATCGATCCCTACGGACACCAGAATCTTCCCATCGGCTGCACAGATAAAAAAATAAATAAATAAATAATAATAAAAAAAAAACAATTCATATCAAAGCCTGTTGTGTGAGCTGAGAGTGGCACACAAAAAGATATAGCACATTTAGGAAAGCCTACACCAGACAGTGTAGCGTAACTGGCAGGGGAATTACAACTGCTTCCATTATGAGGTTCAAAATCACATACGCTCAGAGACCGTCACAGGAGTGCATTAGCAAAGCACGTGTGACATGCCACTTCACACTCGAAAAAGACCACCGTTGCATAGTGGCCCAAGTGTTCGCTCTCTAGCGACTAATTACGCTGAGGAACAGTGTCCAGAAGGTTGTGTACGTTTTCTGTTGGGAGGGTCATCTTTTCAGAGCTGACAGAATCAATTGTAATGAAAGACCCTACACAGAATGCCACTGTAAATATCTTACACTAACTTTCAGCTGTGGTGTCAAGTTATGTGCTCTCAGGCTGAACATGCTTGCTGTGTATATAAACAACTCACAAATGTCCTGAAAGGTTACTTAGACAGCCTCGGATGAGGAGCCTCGTAAACTCCTTATCATGTTGCTAGATGAAAGCTCACTGCTTATTCCTCTACAACTTTGCTTGGCTCATCAGTTTGTTGTTTGATGGTTTTTCTTTACATTTGATTGGTCAATATGGAGAAAAGAAGAACCTGTCCTGTTCCCAAGGAGATGGTGACACACTAACTGCTTTGATCTATTTCCTATTCATCCCAGCTCTCTCATGTTTTGTGAAATCATTATATACATATTTCTTGATTCCATGTGGTACTTTGCATTTTTCATTTATATGTACATTGTATGGCCATAAGTATGTGGACACCACTTCAAATCACTGAGTTACAGCTGCACCTATTGTTGCCAAGTGCATAAAATCGTGCACATAATCATGCAGCCTCCACTGACAAACACTGCCAGTAGAATGGGTTGTTCTGAAGAGCTCGGTGACTTTAAGCATGGCACTGTCATAGGATGCCACCTTTGCCACAAGTCAGTACAAATTTATGCTATGCTAGAACTGCCATGGTCAGCTGTACATGCGGTTATAATGAAGTGGAAGTATCTAGGAAATGAAATGGTACACCATGCAAACTCACAGAGCAGGGCAGCCAATTACAGAAGCATATAGTGTATAAATATCAGCTATCCTCTGCTGCACAACTCAGTTAAGTGTTCCAAACTGCCTCTGGAAGGAACATCAACACAAGAACTGTGTATCAAGAGCTTCATGAAATGGGTGTCTATGGTTGAGCAACTGCACACAAGCCTAATAATCACTTTGTACAATGCGGAGCATCACGTGGAGATGTGTAAAGCATGCTGCCACTGGACTCTGGAGCAGTGGAAACGTTCTCTGGAATGATGAATCACACTTCACTATGTGGCCGATGGACACCTCTGAGTTTGGTGAATGCCAGGACAATGTTACATTCTAGAATGCATAATTCCCATTGTGAAGTTTGGGATGAATTCGAGCACTGATTACTCCACAATAACGCCCATGGTCTTGGAAAGTGATGTTCAACAAGATCATGATATTAACAGGTGTCCGCCAACTTTTGGCTAAATAGGGTACTCAGGCAACAGTAAAAATGCTTTGTAGTCTGCTTTTAGTTTCTCATAGTTTACCATCTTTGTCCTCCATCCATACATAGAGAGTGGAAACAACTGAAAATTCACAGGGCTTCACGGACAGTGCTAGTGCAAACCTGTGGTTAAGAAAAGGGGCCCAGGATTGCTAACACAGGGCCTACCGGAAAAGTCAAGGGCACACACGCCTCTTGTGTGCTGGCCCTTAAGCAGAGACAAGCATTTGAGGTTCTGGATGTCCCATATGTGGATGGCAGGATCACGGCCTACCTGGAAAATGAGAGCCACGAGATTAATATCACAACCAGGCAGGAAGAAACATCTTTTTTCTGACGTCTAGTGCAGTGTAAGCTTTTAGTCTCTTCGACCTTCTGTCCACACTACTCCCATGAGTTTAAACATATCTCCGGCTAATATTAAATATTTAATCAACTAATATTTAAAACAAAGATAAAATAATGAGACATTGGGGGGCTTCCAAGACCTCATGAAACTGAAGCTTAGTTGGCTGTGTTTAATGAAACCAAAATCCTATCCCTGCGTTCTACATGATCTTAAACATTCTGCAAAGAGGTTTCGATTTCAACAGGGAAGGGGGATGTGCTTTGAAAACATCAGAAAATGAAGTGTGCATGTAAGGAGTCGTATCACCGGGCAACAACGAACAGCATAATGACACTGACCTGGCCGGTGGCTGCATAGTCTTTGAGTGGATGCACAGCCAGGCTGAGAATGTCATCGTCATGGCCTAGGTAGAAGCGTTGCGTGTGCTGCTGCCGGTTGTACACAATGGCGACCGCGGCTACATGGTAGACCACCTCACCTGCCTGCGTGTAGAACAGGTTGTTCCGGCAGTCATAGCCACGGTACCTATCAGAGGCCCAGAAAAGTGTACTTCATCCATTGTCTGGTATTAAACACATGCATTTCTGTACTTAAAGTACATTTTATGTTTGTGGATCAATATACAATATGAAATACAGCACATCCAAACTTAGATATGCCATCAGCGGTTTACAAAAATGTTTCTTCTTCAAGTTACTAGGCAACACAGACACCCCATACTGACAGCAAAGGGGATTTGTGCTAATGAAGTCAGAAAGGGGAGGTCTGGGAAAAAAAATCTGAAACAATTTAAATCCTGCTGCACAGGGGACAACCAGTTTACATTCTGCTACGTGCAAACACTGGAACTCTTCAGCGTGACCTGCTTGGCATTCTGTACCATCGGAGAATCAATCATATGCTGATGAAAAGACAGGGAAAACAAGTTCCAGAAAACCAGCTACGATCTGGAGCACTCAGAGACAAATGAGCCTTCTCATATGGAGAATGATTCAGGAGAATTGCACACCTTCCTGTGTAGGTGAGGTGAGACACTCCAAATACAAAGAAAATGAGCTTGCAAGAGGGACATCTCAAATTAATCTTGTTCTGTGTGCATTTGTCTGTGTGTGTGTGCATGTGCGTGTGTGGAATTTCAATAAGAATCTCAACAAGAAAAGCAGGCACTGTATCTTTGTTCACATCTCAAAGTCTACTCGAAAATGTGAAATCAGCATGTCCTTAGAGGTCTTTAATAGCTTTATAAGACCTTCAACAGAGGCAATGTGGAAATTAAGATACTGTGTATATATATATATATATATATATATATATATATATATATATACACACACGTAATATATACTGTATCT
>JABJVR010003244.1:0-16194 GCA_025773905.1 Chitala chitala | reverse complement strand
GCAGGTACTGAATAAACTTCGACTTCACACAGAGTCAGAATGCCTTGGTGTGGCAGGAGCACGTTGATGTAGCGTCCCATCATCCCGTGGCACTGGAAGGTGCTGGTGCTCCCAGCTGGGATGGAGGAGATCACAGCACATCTAAAATAAAAATTATAATAAAGTAACCATAAACATTGTTTTGAGCAATTTTAAAAATGCATTTTATTGTAAAGAATCATAAAAAGTGTTTTGTGGTCAATTCACAAGAAGACAAACATAGGTGTTTTTTATTGAACAGATTTTAATAACTTCATACCAAGCGTTACAGCTAAAACATCTCACCACATGCCTCATCTCGTTCTTCTACATATGGATATTTCTTTCAAAATTGGCCATCCCAAGCTGAAAGATACAAGCAACACATTCAATCATAACAGAACACAATAAAAAGTACCTTGGATTCTTGTTGCCATTGTCCTCCAAGGAGTTTCCAATCCGGATCTCAGCTCTGTTGATCCTGTTTGAACAGCAGTCACCTCTGTTAGTGATGGTCACCTCAGTCACTGTGTGCACATCCTGTAGGTCCAGCCTCCACCATGGTTTGTACTCATCCCTTGTGTGGGTGCAGGATTTGTCTCCATAATTTCCATTTCTGTTCCCATCAACAGCTTTGTCAGAAGAACCTGTACTGTCATATTGGGATGACTGAACTGTACTTCCCTGCAAAGCCACATTGTCTTTTTGGAAAAACAAAAATGACAAAGAAAATTTAGCACTGTTTCTGTTGGAATAGAGGAAATTATGTTAACATTAATTCATTTGATTGATCATTTGAATATTCACTACACTGATCACCTTAATCTATAAAAATAATGAATGAATGAATAAATAAAATCATCCAACAGTGTCCTGTGATTTTAATCAGTTCCCCTTTTAGCTGGATTAGAACCTTAAATTGTGTCTTTCACAAAGTGTTCATGTGCTCTGATGGTGTTTTGCTGCACTAGAATATGTGATTTTTTTGTTGTATGAACACTTTGATACACTTTGATTTTGTTAGAGTAAGTATTTACAATTGTTTTCATATATAATATATATATATATATATATATACACACACACACACACATATATATATATTTTTTTTTTTAGGGGGGGGTTTGAATTGATCAATGAATAAAGTCAGACAGTGCTGGCAATGGCTGGTTTATAAATCCAGCTATTGCCTACTCAGTATCATATAACATCACATTAATACTTTAAGAACATTTTAAGTAGTTAATTTAGCTAAGTTGTATCAGAGGGGCTAAAGTTCCAAAAAATGCTTTAAAATATGTAATGAAACAGCCACACGTTTATGTTTTAAATGCAGGGTTTAATGTTTCAGAGAGTTCAGAGTACATGGAAAATTTACTAGAGTGCAATTTTTTGAGAATACCGTACTTGTTACATGACAATCCTGTCTTTGTTATATTTAGAATAAGTGGTATTACTGAGCATGATGAAGGAAAAAGAAAAAAAAACTGGCTGGACTTGCTATGATAGCATTTTTGCCCTGTTACATATCAGAGAGAAAAGAGTAGAGAGAAGTGTCTGTTTGTAATTTTCTTGATGTGGCACTTCCATGAGGGGCAACTGCATGCCATTTTTTCTTAATTACAGAATTTAAATAATAATAATCTGGTTCCATTATTTATTGGAAAAAAAAGTAAAAATAACAACATTAAGTATTCACTTCCCTTAATAGAGAGCTAAAAAGAAAATAATTTACGATTGGAATAAAAAACAAAAACAAACCAACTTACCTTTACAGGTGATCTGGGCCACTTCATCATCATTACAGTTATTGTCTCCCCAGGGCTCTGATGGACACTGCCACACTGTGGAGTCATGTGGGCGACATGTGAACTTATCCAGCCAATGTGGAGCTCCTTGTAGCCGAGTTCTAGTGTCTGACACAGAGCCACTTTTCCCACAGTTGAGATGCTGACAGATCATACTGGCTGAGTTCTCATCCATCTCACTAAAGCAGATGTTTCCCCAGGTACCATTGTAGTAAACCTCCAGCTGCCCAGAACAGCCTTCAGCAAGTCTCATGTCTTTGAATTCTATAAATCATAAATACTTTAAAATATTACACAATGTTCTTTCATTGAAAAAAGGCATTATTACACATGATATTCTAGAAAGTTGATTCAGTATTAACGTCAAACTTAATTTTTTTTCATAATTTTTTTTTTTTTATCTTTTAACACTCTACAATTTCATCAAGTCTTTATAATATATATTTTATTTACCTGAACACACAACTCCCACATCCTCCTTGTGTCTGCAGTCACTCTGTCCCCACTGTGCTGAAGGACAGTTCCACAGGGACGTTTCATTCCCCTCACAGCCCACCTCATCCAACCAGATGGGTCCAGTTCCTGGTCCAAAGAAGGTGGGCGCTGGGTCACTGAGAGCCGTCCCACACTGGAGCTGTCTGCACACCACCTGAGCATCCTTCAGGTCCCAGGAGTCGTCACACACTGTCCCCCAGGAGCCCTGGTGGAACACCTCCAGTCTCCCTGCACAGCCCCCAGCATCCCCCACCAGCCTGAGGGACCTGTGCTCTGGGAGAAGGACATTAAGAATAGTACATTTTATTTATAAATTGAGAGTATTGTGTGGTATATTATTATGATTAGTTAATGTATAAAATCTCTATACCACCACTAACATTTGACTTATTACATAAGTAACAGCATAAATACCACAAAAGTAGAGAGATAAAAGAAGAGGGGGGGCATGTATTTAATTTTTAAACACTCACTGGAACAGACTACAGACACCTGTGGTGTGGAGCTGCAGGTGAGGGTGTGTGGAGCACTGCAGTTCACCAGGTGAGACTCACTCCCAGAGCACTGATACCCTGTCAGACACACATCACTGTCCCCTGTCCCAGACAGGGAGGAGCTGTAGAGCCTCACTGCAGAGCCACAGCCCAGCTGTCTGCAGACCACAGAGGCCTCCCTGAAGCTCCAGGAGTCCATGAGAACTCTGCTCCAGTTCAGCTGGTAGTAAACCTCCACCTGGCCCTCACAGACACTCTCTCCAGACAGCCGTACTGTTCCATCCAGAGCTGAGAGGGATTTAGACCCTAGAGACATATTAGTGTCACATTTAATTTCAGACACACATAAATGAAATTCTGTATCTTATTTTAAGTTTTCTGTTTTCTTATGATTAAGTTTTACATTACAGTGCCTTATGTATCACATATGTTGTAGTATTAAAACATGGAATAAAAATGTATTCTATTATTTTATTAAATGAAATTTCAACTTCATTTAGACAGAACACTAACACTAATACTAAAGCAAAATATGTTGTCAAAATTAAGACTGATTCCAGAATGTCCGTTGGTTTGGACCCCAATGGGCATGAAGAGCCGTAACTATGACTCTATTAACTTTGCCCTCACACAGCTTGGACTGCTGAGGGGTCTTGGAGAGCCTGGCCCATCCCTGGCCTTTTAGCTGGCCTTCTTAGCACCCTTCACCCTGGACTTGTTTCTGTGTTCCTTTTGTCTGTGCTCCCATTGTGTCCCTGCCTTGTGTCACTTGTGTGATGAAATAAATGAAAATACATTCTAATTCCAAGCCGTCAATCTACAAATCAGGAAAACTCTACACTGAATACTTCTATAATACACTATTACTTAACTAACGTTACTTTATTCCCTGGAGCAGGAAAGAATAATAAAGTTACAAGGATAATATTTAGGGCCTCTTGCAACTTTGTTACAGCCATATTACATATGAATGTATAATAAAAAATTTTATGACACAGATTGCCACGTTCATTATGTCACTTCTGTGCTTCCATAAAAGTCAATTTGTAAGCCCTCACCCTCACAGATGACTCCAGCATCCTGTCCATGAGAGCACGCAGCTCGACTCCATGAAGAAACAGCGCACTGGGAGAGGCGTGTCTCATTCCCCTGGCACTCAAACACATCAGCCCAGATGTGGCCTCTCCCCTCTCCAAACCAGGCCTGTCCTGGTGCTGCCACAGCACTGCCACACTGCAGCTGCTGACAGAGGACACTGGCTGCTCTCAGATCCCAGGATGCATCACACACTGTCCCCCAGTCTCTGAGGTACTGTAGCTCCACCCTCCCAGAGCAGGAGTCTGGGCCGTCCACCAGCCTGGTGTCTGTGTACCCTACATAAAATAGAGAGAAGAATTAAAAGGTAGAATTTATATCAATACTCCTTCTACAAATCAGTGTATAAAAACATATTTAAAGAAATTTCCTGTACGTTGTTATTATTAAAACAGAAATAATATCTACTTTATGAGTAAGGTATTTTAAACAGGGTGTGTAAAAAAACTGAACTAACTTACAGAAACACCTCAGTCCTATATCTGCGTCGTGAGTGCAGTTTTGTTCCTGTGTGGATGATCTTACACAGTCACCAAAATTATAATTTATTTTGCAATCAATCCTCTTTGACCAAACCTTTCCCTCCCCTTTGCCAAAGACTTCGGCCCCCAGGAGCTCCACAGGTATCCCACAATTCAGCTGTCTGCACACTGCCACAGCATCCTGCAGGTTAAAGTCAGGATCACACACTGTGTACCAGGAGTCTCCATGCAAGAATTCCAGTCTCCCAGAGCACTTGTTAGGTCCTCCTGTTAGCTGTGCAGAAAAACCTAAAAAACAAACATCTAAGTTAAAATCGTATTCATTTTCTGTACCAGTTAGTTGAGCCAATATTTCTGATGTACATGAATTCCAGCCTCCCGGACCAGAGAGGTCCTCCAATCATATTCATAGTAGCACTTCCTAATAAATAAACAACATTTATGTATGTCCAGTACAGATGCCTTGCATGACTTTATTTGATAACTACATTTCTCTTATCTTTTCTTAGATTTTTTCAGAACTTTAGTATGACAATAAAACACTTGCACACGTACTGTACACAGAAGTACCAGAACAAATAATACTCCTATTCCTAACAATAATCAATTTTTACAAAAACACTTAAAATATAACATGTATATGATTATTTTTTCCTTTATGTAACTTATATAATGATGCATTATTCGACAGTGCACCAATGTACTACAAGTTTGAGGGGAGCAAGGAACTAGTTGAAGCCCTCCAATGCTGAAATACACAGTAAAAGATCTAATTTCACTGTGCATTACTTTATCTAATGTGTTTCCAACACTTTGTTCAGGATATTTTATAACACTTCTGCATGAGTTTTACATGCATTTAGTAATGGAGGTACAGTATATGGTAACACCCAATTTATGACAAATTCTCTCTTTTCAAACGTCATGTGTAAATGAAACATTAGTTACTTCTGCCTCACCTGTACAAATAACTCCTGCATCCATAGAATGAAGACAGAGTATTAGAAACATGTTATTAAAATGACAATCCTGGAGTTTTGACTCTGACCCTTTACATGCCAGTGCATTCCCCCAGATTTTCCCTTTTCCTGGTCCAAAGTGGCCAAATTGTGGTGCTTCTACAGCATCTCCACAGAACAGCTGTCTACACACCACTGAGGCATCACTCATGTCCCAGTTATAA
This sequence comes from Chitala chitala, assembly GCA_025773905.1. Classification (NCBI taxonomy): domain Eukaryota; kingdom Metazoa; phylum Chordata; class Actinopteri; order Osteoglossiformes; family Notopteridae; genus Chitala; species Chitala chitala. Next base: position 10,619 of record JABJVR010003244.1, on the reverse strand, counting down.
CCACACACTGTACCCCACTGTCCTTCATGAAGAACCTCCACTCTGCCAGTACAGGGACTGCCTCCATTCACCAGCCTCACATCACCAGCCACAGGACTGTCTGTAAACATAAACACACATTACATTTCTATGTTAGTCCATGGTCATGTATTTAAAACATACATTTGAATGTGCTATCATTTTATATAAAATGAAAATTCATTAAAATTTCTTACAATTTATTTTATGTTTCGAACAGCACAGTGAAATGTGAAATGTAACGTGCATACAACAAATACATGTACATATAATGTATGTACAGTGGAACCTAGGATTGTGAGTAACTTGGTTTACGAGTGCTTTGCAAGACAAGCAAAAATTTTTAATAAAGTTTAACTTGGTTAACGAGTGATGTCTTGCAAGACAAGCATTTTCATATCAAGTATGATATGCTTTTTTATATCATATCATACTTCAAATGAGATTAGGGTGCATGTGGGAAACAGTACAAAAGTTTGTAGAAAAGCGCCACCTGAATAAGGCTGTAGTTGAAAGAGGAATCTGTTTAACACACATTTCCATGAATGTGACATTTGTCACATTTCAGCGAAATCCTCAAACGGAGGCAAAAGCGAGTGTCATTGGAGAGGTTCGTGTTAAATACAAATGAAAGGAAAGACATTCCAGTGAGTCAAAAGATGACAGTGAATCCAAAAAGCGCAAATTAAGTGAAATCAGTGGTGTTAGTGAAAGTCATTCAAGAGAAAGAACTCCTGAGATTCCAGATGTTCTCATGGAAGGAGATTCTCCTTCCAAGCAATAACCCTCCTCCTCCTCCTCCTCCTCCTCTCCTTCTTCTCGACTCCCTCACGCCAGCCAGGACTCTTTGCAAAAGTAAAGAGCAGGTTAATTTGTTTTATTTTTACTTTATACTGTGTATTAATCATTGTTATTTGTGTCCAGTATTAGGGACAATAATTTGTACATAAAATACTGTTAAAAATTATTTTTATATGAATATTTTTAGGTGTGTGGAATGGATCATCCGACTTTATATTATTTCCATAAGAGAAAATTCACTTTGATATACAAGCATTTTGGATTACGAGCATTTTTCCAGAATGAATTATACTCGCAATCCAAGGTTCCACTATACTGGGATTTGACCAATTACATTTATTTACCATTTGGTATATACACTACATTGCCAAAAGTAGTGGGAAACCCCTCCAAATCATTGGATTCGGCTCACAGCTCCATAGTCACAGGTGTATAAAATCAAGCACCTAGGCATGCAGACTGCTTCTTAAAACATTTGTGAAACAATGGGTCACTCTCAGGAGCTCAGTCAATATAAGCGTGGTACCATGATAGGTTGCCACCTCTGCAATAAGTCCCTCTGTGAAATTTCCTCACTACTAAATATTCCACGGTCAACTGTTAGTGGTATAATAACAAAGTAGAAGCAACTGGGAACAACAGCAGCTCTGCCACAAAGTGGTAGGCCACGTAAAATGACAGAGCAGGGTCAGTGCATGCCAAAGCACACAGTGTGCAGAAGTCGGCAACTGTCTGCAGAGTCAATAGCTACAGACCTCCAAACCTTGTGTGGCCTTCAGATTAGCACAACAACAGTGCATAGAGAATTTCATGGAATGGGTTTCTGTGGCCAAGCAGCTGAATCCAACATCACCAAGTGCAATGCGAAGAATTGGATGCAGTGGTGTAAAGCACACTGCCACAGGAAACTCTAGAGCAGTGGAGACGTGTTCTCTGGAGTGATGAATTGTGCTTCTCTGTTTGGCAATCCGATGGATATGTCTGGGTTTGGTGGTTGCCAGGAGATGGTACTTGCCTGACTGCATTGTGCAAAATATAAAGTTTGGTAGAGGGAGGATTATGGTGTGGGGTTGTTTTTCAGGGGTTGGGCTTGGCCCCTTAGTTCCAGTGAAGGGAACTCTTAAGCCGTCATCATACCAAGACATTTTGGACAATTTCATGCTCTCTACTTTGTGGGAACAGTTTGGGGATAGGCCCTTCCTGTTCCAACATGACCGCATACCAGTGCACAAAACAAGGGCCATAAGGACATGGATGAGCGAGTTTGGGGTGGAGGAACTTGACTGGCCTGCACAGAGTCCTGACCTCAATCCAGCAGAACACCTTTGGGATGAATTAGAACAGAGACTGCAAGCCAGGCTTTCTCATTCAACATCAGTGCCTGACCTCACAAATGCGCTTCTGGAAGAGTGGTCAAACATTCCCATAGACACCCTCCTAAACCTTGAGGACAGCCGTCCCAGAAGAGTTGAGCTGTGATAGCTGCAAAGGGTGGGAAAACTCAATATTGAACCCTACGGACTGAGACTGGGATGCCATTAAAGTTCATGTGCATGTACTTTTGGCAATACAGTGTACGTGTGTGTGTGTGTGTGTGAATATATATATATATATATATATATATGTATGTGTGTGTGTGTGTTGATGTCGTTCTCTGTTTTCAGATGAATAATATAAACTCTATAGCTGAAAGCATAACCAGGAAACTCGATGTAACTATCAACAGTTATCTGCATAGAGCAATCTGTTAGTTACACTGTAGTTATCCAGCTCACATTCTGTAAGCACTGTGGTCTAGGGCCTGTTCATGAGGAGGACAGCAGCTGTTAAAAATGGAAAACAGCTGATTAAATTGTTAGTTTTACTTCTTTAAAAATACTTAAAAGGCAATAAGAGACAATCCATGTCAGTAGTTAAATTTTATTTTTATGACTGTTTTATGTGATAAATAAAATTGAAATATACCTATCTCACACCATCCTAAAATTGGTATAAATTTATTAAGCACATGTATTTGTAAGTATATTAAATTAAACCTTATGCAAAGTACATTTAATTGTGCTTGTACTCTATAATTAATAGTATAAAGATTACTAAATCAGACACTTAATTTTAAGTTTTGTCAGTTGCTTTCTAATGATGCTAAAAAGTGCACACAATCTGTATACAAAATACTAGTTATTCTGCTTATACCTTTTCAAGATTTACATTTTTTTCTTTAATTATCCTCCATTTGTATCAGGACTATTCTGTAAGACCACAGAGTTAGAACAGTACAGAATTTTGTAATGATGTAATGCAATTATAAAATCTAATTATGTATCAGAAAAAATTTTTATTGTATAATTTTAACGTATCATCTCTTATTTTCATGAAGCGGTTCTTTTAATAATCATTCTGTGTATGTTACAAAGTCGATTACTTACAACCGTTGACATATGTCAATATGTAATAAAAGTCCTTAAATATAATATTTATACTGAAATACCAATTAAAATACCAATAATTTTAATGAAGTTAAAATGAGAGTAAATAATTATAATGCTAATATATTATTATGCTATATTTTTTCTCCACAACGTAGACCAGCATTTGTCATAACCAGTTCACAACCAGTAGCATTGTTGCATTACTTGACACCACATTATCAACTGCAGCAACCAGACTGAGACAGATGGAAACAAAAAACACACTGTTGTAGGTTTTAGAATAAAAAATAAAACAGTAACATCGAGCAAAGACATACACTACTGTGATGTGTATATCAAGCAAGCTAGAGAGGCGAGGTCAAATGTGCAAAAAGGAGGCTTTAATGAGGGGTACAACAAGGTACAAACATAGGGAAGAGAGCATAACAAGGCCAAAATAAAGAAAATAGAGAAAACTAAACCAAACTACGGATAACACGAACGTTTACAAGTAAGGCTTCCGTTTATACACAGATTGCCTCAACAACATTACCTACAACAATCAGCAAGGAAACTACAGAAACACAGGATTTAAAATCACCAGAGCATAACTAGACAGGGCTAGGGAACACTAACGAGGTGAAAACAATGAATCAGCACACAGGAGACAGGAGGAAGGGTGACACCTAGTGGACACAGAGGTCATGTCAGGCAGAGTTGTTACAACTGCCAGTTAAAAGTTATAACACCCCATTTTTCCAGTTTTTATTGAAATTTACGCAGGTTAATGTTTCAGTCTACTCTGAAAATAAAGCACAGAACAAATAGACAATTGGTCATACAAAAAATCATGGAGTAATTTTCTGTAAGAAAATGTAATCTAAATTTTTGACTCATCAAAGTAGCTATCTTTTGCAGATATCAAAGCTGAACACAGCTGTGGCATTCTGTCTACAACGGAAATCAAATATTGTTCGAAAAGTTCTTCCTAACACTGTTGCAGACGTTCCCACTAATGTGATGTACATATACGTTGCTTTACTTTCACCTCTCTGTCCAGTTCATCTCAAACCAGCTTAATGGAGTTTAAGTTTGTAGACTGTGCTGGCCATTCCATGATTTGAAGACTACCATCTTGTTCTTTTCTTCTAATGTAATTCTGATACAGCCTTGAGGTATATTTTGGGTCATTGTCTTACTGTAGAATTAACCAATGACCAACTAGGTCAGGCCTTTTTGCATAACTCTGAAATGTACATTATTTCTCAGTTTTTGTTTTCCTAATTTTTTTTGCTTATCCTCTGGCAGTTTACCATTTACCTATGTACCATTTTAGGTTATTCAATGTACTCGAACTGCTTACATTTCAATAAAAACTGGAAAAAGTTTTGACCGGTAGTGTAAATCGAGCTGTTATGAAACTTTTTAATTCAATAAAGATAATACATAAAGATATGTTTCACAAAAAAGTTTTCATTTAATTATGAATAAAGCACATGACACTGCTACCACACAAAGTTCAATGCAATGTAAACAGAGGTTTTCAAAAACTTTAACATTTTACGTGATGTTTAAAATTATGTTTTCATATAATATACATGCACATATCCACAGGATTTCACATCCTGACTCAAGTAATGTGTGTGTATGTGTGAGTACTGAAGGAAAACGAACGCTGAAGTACTTACTGGCTGTGGAGAGTAGGAGCAGGGATGAGAAAGGAAGGATAAACAGGCAGATCTTCATCTTCATCAGTGTGCACCAACTATCCTCAGTGCAAAGCTGACACCCAAACTTCACCACTGAGCTCTCACTGTGAGCCAGAGCCTTTTTACCATCTTGGCCCCCAGAGAGAACACACCCCTACCCGCCAATCACTCTCAGTATTGCCTTATGTGAAAAAGTTCAAAAAGTTACACTAGCAAATCAGAGGACACTGAGCTTATTTTCTCCATAAATAAAGACATAGAAGCTACAATATTTACCAAGGCACCACCCACCTGCATTGCACTCTGCACAGATACGGAAACACGAATCCAGCTTGTCTTCTACACACACAAATGAGCAGTTAGACCACACAAAAAATGTACTTGAACACTGATGAACAGAAAAAAAGAATGCAACAGGTTTAACTGCAAGAAAATGTCAATAAAAATATTTTAATAAATACAAAACAATAGTTAAATTATATTTTATGGGTTATATTATTGTCTTTTTCTTTATACAAACATTTATCTTATTTTTTCTGCTTAGTACAAGCAAAACCAGGTGTGTCATTTTACATTTCATGCAATCAAGTCTAATTTATAGTATTAAATAGAAGTTTCTCAATCACCTCAGTGTTCAAACTCCAAAGAATAACTGATTGCAAACTATTCAATTTCCAGTGTTTTGTAATGAAACCTCACAGCTGGAAATATTCACAGTAACACTTACTCATATATTTGATTATCTTGAACTATACTGGTGTCTTCACGTTTTGATTTTCCAGTATTTGCCATCGGTCTGCTTGATGTAAAGATTCATGTAATATCTTACTGCTCAATGTCTCACTATATAGATCTGACCTCAGATCAGGGGCTGTTGTTGTTCAGATCATATTTTGCTGTTTCTTGTGACATCCTCACATATTCCAAAGGCTCTATCACAAGTTTTCCATATGAAACCATATCTCTAAATGGCATGATTAATCACAAGAAAACCTGCGTATGGGCCTTCCTGGTTTGGCTTTGGTGACATAAATCCCAATTGTTGAAAGGCAGCACATTACAAAAAAGCTATTTACACTGATGAAAATTTCAAATGACAGACAAACATGTGCTGTTTGTGCTGTAGCACTCAGATCAGCTTTGCTCTTTACTCTGTCACCTGTAAAGAGCTGCAGCCCCCAAACTGAAACCACCCCAGGCCCAGCTGGCAAACTCTGTCTCTGTAAAATAACGGTCAAACATCTCCTGCAGTGGCGGGGTTTACTGAGAGAACGTGAATAAGACTTGATGGTTATCTGTGTGTACACTTTGCAGTGTGCTGCGTTAGCTATAATATGCTTTAATGGAGCATTAGGGCTTGCTGATTTACTCACAAATGATAATGATAAATGATAGATTTTAGTGACAATACAGAGATAACTGGATTGATTTGTTCTTGAACAGAGGTACAAAGGGGTGATGAACAGATGTAAACAGCAGGCCTACAGGAAAGGTTAATGCTTGGCATATTACAGTAGTCATTTCGAGCTGTAGCTTACAGACACTACACAGGACACAAGAAGACATTCTGCATAAGGCATTTTCCTGGTTTACTGACACTTGTTTTAACAAACATTTTTTATGCCAATCTTTATAATAATGAATGAAAACAAATAAAATGTGTATTTTAATGAAAACAAATAAAATATGTATTTTTTGTAGTATGAGTAGAAAAAAAGTGAAAAAACATACTAGCATCAAATATATGTCACTGGGAAATCTCTGTACAGTGTAGCACCATAGTCTCACACCTCCCTGGTATCAAGTTTGGCCCTGGCTTCAAGTTTGGCCCTGGCTTTTGTGTGAGTGGTTTGCATGTATTCTTTACACATACATGGGATCACTCCAAAAATTCTGGGTTTTCTGGCATATATGCTGTTCGGGTAAACTGACATTTGTACATTGCTCTTAATGTATGACTGTACATTTGTGTGGCTGCCATACGATGCGTCTAGACTCTATCCGAGGTGCACCTTGGTTTCTGCTCTCTGCTTCCTGTCACGTGCTCAAGGCCCCCAACAATCCCAGCTAATGTAAGCTGTTTGAAAATAAATTAATGACCAAATGAATGAATTAATGCTGTTTTTGAGTGAGTCGAGTGGTTACTTTTAATATTACATTTAGAAAATTATCTTAAGTTAGAATACAAAGAAAAATTTTGCATTCCACCTACATATTTCTCTTCTGCATAACGTAAGGCACCAGACCAGCTTCCTGCAAATTTATCAGTCCGTGTGGTCATTAATCACATTTTAATTCCCTTTGTTTTGGGTCCTAGTAGCACCTGTGTAATGCCAGTGGAAAGGGGAAGGCGTCACGTCAGAGGCGGAGGCTGCGCTGCAGGTCTGCTGGTTATCAGCTACATCCTCTCACTCCAGCTGCTTATCTCCCTGTTAATCTCTCCTCGTACCGAGGGGTTTGCAGCTCTGCAGCTCTGAGGTTCTCCTGTGGTTTCTCACCTTCGTCATATGACTACAGGAAGAAGCTAATGAAGTTATGTTCACATGCCTGAGTTACTTTAAACACACTCTGTGTGTGTACATGTGTGTGTGTGTGTGTGTGTGTGTGTGTGTGTGTGTGTGTGTGTGTGTGTGTGTGTGTGTGTGACATTCTGGAAAACGAGGCAAGAGAGGCTCAGTCCAATATGCAAAAAAAGGTTTATTATTGATCCACGAAACAGGGTTTACAGGGGAAATAAGGGAAATACAACAAAACACAGAGCCTAACAAGGGTAACATACCACCAATGGCAACAGGCTAGGAATACAGCTGGTAACATTTACAATAACCAGCCAAAGCCTAGTACAACAGGAACACACAAATAGGGAACACGAGGAAATAAGCAACAGCTAGAAACGCTGACAGAATGAACATAACGGAATGCAGAGGAGGAAAAGTCTACAAAGACACATAAACAGGGAAAAAGTGGAAAGTAAGGTAATACCATGTGCTGGGCAGGACAGTGTGTGTGTGTGTGTGTGTGTGTGTGTGTGTGTGTGACTTCGACCCTGTGCATGGTTTAAACCCCCTTCTATCCAGTACTGACAGCATTGTGTATTTTGTTCTTTTATTTATAGATGTCACAAATAACAGACTGAACTCAGATACAAAGATGGCAAGGTAGCAGGCCAAAAAATAGAGTCAAAAGGACAGGCAGCAGGTCTGTACACACACGCACACACACACACACACACACACACACACACACACACACACGCACACACCAAACAACTATAATGTTATGACCAATAAAATGAGAAATGATAAATATGTATTATCTCATTACAATGGCACCTGGAAGTAGGAGGGATATATTAGGCAGCAACTGAACATATCCATGTTAGAAGCAGAAAAAAATGGGCTTCTTTTGGAAAGGGAAACTACAGACTGACAACAGGATTCATGGAGTAGGTTTTGCTATCAAAAGACATACATCTCTACTTTACCCAATAGAAAAAAAATACATATATGTATCATGAAATTCCACTTTTTTCTTAGCAAGTCCTGATATATCACTATCTTCAGTGTATATGCATCAACATGAGTCCCGAAACAGACCAGGAAAATGTCTACAAGGACCTATATCAGACTATTCAGAAAACCCCCAACAGTGAATCTTGGTCACCTTCAGTGACCAAGTCACCTTCAGGTAGGGACAAACAGCAACAACTGGGATGGAGTCCTTGTAGATTATGTCTCTTCTGTCACATCAGTGTGTCACATAAGTAAAAACATCAGTGGGTACTTTGCAAGAATCTGAAGTCAATGCATGTTTTGCTGCTGGTGGGTGTATTGCTGTGGCGGTACAATGTCCAAAACATTGTGTTTACTTCAGTTTGTAAATAAAAATCAAACAAAGTAAATTATTAGTAATATTTCACATACTTCCTAACTCACAGACAAAAAAGTTTCAATATCAATATGTACACCATTTAGTACAATATCGTTGTTACCAATATGTTTATTACGCCGTTTGAATCAAAAACCATTAAAATCAGATGATTAGGACTGAGATGCATACATTAATTCCTTATTTACATTCCACAGATCAGGATGAAATATTCAATTTTATGCCTGCTATAACCTCTGCAGTCCACTGGATGTCGCTATTTAACAACTGGACACATCAAAACAAAACCATACAAAGAGGGAACAGCATCATGTTTTATGAATACTCAGTATCATTTAGTATCATGTTTATTATGAACACTATCATTGTTTCATAAACCTTCATTGGCCATCAGTAAACCAACATAAACACAATACAGAAAGGAACCAATACACAAAATAAGACAGAATTTTCAGCGTTGCTAAGGAATTGACTACTTATTATTCCTAATAGTAAATCCAGTCCTCAGTTTTGCTATCAAATGCAATAAAAGATCCACTCATTTCCAATCGTTTCCTTTTTTAGGGTTTTTATATAAGGAATTTGAGGGGAAACTAAAATGTAGCAGCAGGTGGCCTCACTGCTGCTGCCACAGGGGAACCCTCAACTTTCCTTTGTAGCTTTGTAGGGTTTTTATTTGTTACTCCTTTTAGTGTTGTTATGACCCCCTGTGGTTCCCCCTTCAGGCTTCTCTCTGTCAGTGCACGGTCAGGGTTGAGTCCGTGGCGGGGTGATAGATTAATGAGGATTTGGAGCACCTGTAACTAGGGTTGAGAACCTGTATCAGGACCACGTCTCTCTTTTAGTAGGAGAGAGGGCACAAGGGAAGCACTTTGGCAGTACTGGGCACTTGCCACTTACCCTCATTTCATATATATATTTTTCTCTCTCAGTTTCTGTTATTTTATCTTTGTTATCTCCTCCATATGCCCCAAAACTGATTGATGTTCACATTGTTTTCAGATTACCCTTCATTCTATTCTCAATTTTTCTACTATACCCTAGACATCATAAATTTCATTTTAAAAAGTATACTCTGTTAAAAACAAAACCTGGTTGTCATCTCCCCCTTTTTATGTGCAGTCCTGAACAAGCCAGACTGTAACATAAAAGTGGGCACTCATCTGAGAGTTTACAGAAATGGAGTTTGAATGAAGGTACAAAGGTGAACTAAATATTCCAGGTGAGAACAGCATCTTCCATCTGTCAATTTAAATAAGCAGACTCCGGTTAGTAGAGCACTCCACTAGGGGTGCTGTTTGTTGTTTTGTTCTTTATTTTAATTTTATTTTATCGTATGGATCCATCGGTCTATTAAATTACACAGGTATGCATTTTTAAGAAAACTGACAGATGTCTGTACTTTTAAAGGTGATTTGAACTGCTGACTTCAAACATGTAGGAGGAATTTGGTCGTCACGTCAAAATTTTTCACAAATCAAATCACAAGTTTAACTGGATTTACAACAGAAAATACACTGACTGTATGGTTACGCTGCATAGAAAAGTTTCTCAAAGTTCCAGATATAAAAATTTTAGAAGCAGATCATGATGTTCAGGTGTTTACAATGACAGATGACAGATTCCTGATAAAAATGAGTAGCCTGTGGAGCTGCGCTGAACCTCGGCAACTCGGTGGTCAAGTGCTTTGGCAGCTAGAAGGCCAGAAGGGATGTGGGTGGAGGCCTTACCCTCCAGGACGGTCCCTTAAAGGTACTGGGGGTCTACGTCTTAGCAGGAGGTGCTGCCTGAGTAA
>JABJVR010003242.1:0-16200 GCA_025773905.1 Chitala chitala | reverse complement strand
TTTACCATTTTCCACCTCCAGCAGTGCCTTGGTCAGGATACTGCCTGCCACACTGATGGCCTGGCAGATGTAGTACCCAGAATCCTCAGCATGCACGTCCGTGATCGTCAGCTCCCCGCTCAGGGAAACGGAGAAACGGCCTGATTGTGCAGGGGGCTGGCTGGGAAACAGCAAAATCTGAAAAAAAAAACGATGACACGTAACCTGTCACGTGATCCATCAAGTCCTTACTGACCTGCACAGTTTACATTCTTACAAACTGGATGCTAAGCAGCATGATTCTGGTACCTTTGTGAAAGAAACACAAAGTGGTGTCAGTTCTGTTTCTACAATTTGCACTAACATTTGTCAAGAACCAACTGCCTGGCTACAAAGAAAAAGCACGACTCCACCTGCTTTTTTATTCCAACAAACTGTTGACTTCAGCAAATGTATCCTGAGCCAAACACAAATTCAGCCCGGAGCGTCCAGAAGCGCCGCGTTAGAGCACAATCAGCTGTTTCGGACGAAAGATCGTCTTTGCCATTTCATGGCAGGAAGAGAAGTCGGAAAACCGGGGCTAGTGCAGAGGACAAGGTGAGCTTCTCTCTCTGACACGCCACCAAAGTGCTACCAAAGTGGTAGGCCGACATCTAGAAGCAGAGCACGTCTGCAGCAAAATTTGTGCCTGTCGACTGAGGCGGAATTAAGTGAACCAAGCTGGCATTGAAGGGGACTTGCGTGAGAAGGAAAACAAACAGAGAGGTGGGCTAGGAGCTGCTGATGGTCCTCCATATTCGTGAAGGAGATTCAGTGGCAGAGGCTTTATTGACCGAACTGGCGTGCTGTAAGAGGCCAAAGGGCTATAGTGTGTTTGGGAGGAAGTCAGAGCACAGAGAGGGGGAGGGGGGTCGCCATCCGCCTTTTTTCTCTAAGGAGTTGAAACCAAATCATCTTCAGTCCAGAGGGTCAGGGAGATAAGGTCACTTGATAATCCTAAAAAATAAAATGGTGACAGGAGGCATACTCATGTATTTATGAAAAAAGCAGTTCGGAATTCAACTGGTGGTCTGCGACCTGACCTGCAAGGTGTGGTGTCACAGGACCCTTGGCCTCAAGAAGACCGCCCAAAAAGAGCACTCATCTTAATCCCCTGAGGTGAACAGACTAAACCGTGCCTTTCATTTTTTAAATTATTTTCTACCTTCTGTCAGAAGTATTTATAGATGCCGTGTTTTTGCGAGGGTACGAGACACGCTATCGGAAAGCACTTTGGCAGCAGTACTGAGGCAGCTCCTCTTCAGTTAGGCTCCCAAGGGCTCTCCATTCACGCCTCCCCTCAAGCAGGCACTCCTGTAGGCCAGCCCTGTTGGTTCCCACATGCTCCTGGGGATTGGGCATGGGCAAAACTTCTGCCCTCTGCTGTCCGCCTGCTTGTTCGCCCTCACTGTCCCATGGGGCAACAGGTTTCTGAGAACCACAGTCAGGTGTGTGGCCTTTTCTGTTACTGGGTCTCTGTGCTGAACCTACCCTCGGTTTAAGGTTAGCAAACTAATGAAAAGCTAATCATAAGCAGACGGCTCCTACAACTCTCAGTAACATTCACCTACTCTAACTCCCACGTACTGCGGAGCGAACAAGTGCCACTTACGTGGGCGGGAGCTACGCATTTCAGCCCCCTTCACAGGCTACGCGCTGCTACGTGAGTCACTTGGAAGTCAGGGAACAAAGAGAAAATGACAGCCTCTCATCAAGAGGCTAGAATCCCACTGACAGGACTGCGCGGTGCTTTGGAGGCCCAGGATTGAAAATGCAGTAATCATGTATTGAAGGGCAGTAATTTTGAATATTAAAAACTGCTGAGTATCTTGTCTTGTCCATGTGTGCTCTTTCATGTACGTAAGTGTGAGGGTGAGGTACAGAACCCATGATGACACCCAGCTAGAAGCTTTCCAGTTGCCACGCACAGCAGCCCAAGATCACACGTGCACATCTGCAGGTCCTACCTGGCTCCCTTCCTTCTGCCAGAACACAGCTGGTGGTGGGTTGCCCTTGGTGCCACAGAGGAAGGTGACAGTGCGTCCTGGTGCAGAGATTTGGTCCCGGGGACGGATCACGATCTGTGGAGGAACTAGCAGGAGGCAAAGCAGATGAGCTGGTCTGAGTAGCGTTCCCCTCAAGTCCCCCCCACTTCCCCTCCCCCTCCTTTACACACAAGCTGTCCATCTGCACAACCACGCTCCACAGAGCATGTAAGCATGTCAACATTGACACTGAGTGCATCAGTGCAGCTGAGGCAGGGTGTGAGTCTGTGTGTGGAGAGAGGGGGCATGTCACGGCGATAGATCAGCTCCATGAAGACTGAATATTACTCATTTTCTTCACTCTTTACCCTGTGAACACCATAGCTGGACTTGCATGCAGTGTTAGTAGAAGAAAAAAATTGAAACTATCCAACCAAAACTCTGACACCAAAACCACAGATTGAAAAACATCACTATATATCACTGAGGCCTACAAGGTGACACGGACTTTTGTGTGTAAAATCCTCCTTTGTTCCCTGATAATGTTGACCGCTCTCTGTCTCTCTCAGGCAGCCAATTAAAAGTACAATGTTGTGATTTACGTGCTAAAGAGCAGTTAAATATTAACAAGCAGTAATGGCAGAAAGCAGAATTGGATGATTGCACTTCTCTCTTTGAAGTGGCTAACAATGGCTGAATTCATTTTCCCTGCTGCTACCTGACTCTGACACAACACCTACTCGTGTTGTCTGCTTTAACAGAGTTATTCATCGTTTTTGTCACCCGCTGCAGAATTACACGCAAACGGTCGTATTATGCTAGCAGCCTTACTGAAAAGACTGATCCTAATTGGCTGATGGAAACAGGGACACAGACATGTTCTGTTGATGTGTGCTGTTACGTGGACAATGCAGGGAGATTTCATGTGCGCCTCTATGGGTACTACGACACTGAGCAGCACACGTGACCTGGACAGACGTACTCTGCTCCGGTACAGCATTGCCTCCTGGGGGGGGTGGCGCCTCTCCCAGAGGAAGCGCAGGTGGACATAAATTTATCTAATCAGCCAAGCCCTCACCGAAGGCGTTTTCTTTTGAGGCAACACAGAGGTCTTTTGCACCCTCTGCCCTACACTAAAAACAGGGTTGTTGCTCTCCTCAGCACCAAGACCCAGGGGGCAGGAGATGTATAGGGGTCAACCTGGAGATCTACCAAAAAAGGGGGCAGTTTTAGACTCTCAGTGGGAGGCCATTAGTCCTTCCTTTCAGAATGCGTTGTTCATGGCCGCCTGCGCCCCCCCCCCCAAAAAAAAAAAACAATGCCTGACCGCAATTGATCAGATCAGCAGTGACTCCCCTTGTTTCACAGGGGCTTGGAATGTGCAGCACTGTCACCTTTGACCCCTGCCTGCTAATTGATTTATCACCCCGCTTCCTCCCACCCTACCCCAATCTTACTCTGATGTATAATCAAAGTGAGAGCCTGCCTGACCCCCATGCTTCAGCCTGCCCCATGGTACTATCCTCAAACTGCATCTTAAAGCAGCCTCAAATACAACACATTGCACTGAACTTAATCGTGGAGAAGCTATGCACAGCACATTCCACTCACCCACAGCCTTGCAGAAGCTGGCGTTTTGTCAGAACGAATCACCCTCGCATACTAAGAAACATAGAAACACACAGGCTTCTGGGAGCTCATGTTTGCCTGTGAAAGACTCTGTGAAGCTTCTGCTGGGAGCAAGCACTGCTTCTGAGGAACCGGTCAACTCAGGTTCGCCGCTACACCGATCAGCACTATGTCGACTAACTCTAGGACACGTGACCGCCCCTCTCCCCTCACACAAATTTTCCTACAATAGCTCTCACAACTCAACAGAAAACACAAACCCCAAAATCTAATGAACAACAATGAAGAGGATCTTGGCTGAGGTCTCAAAGGTGGTGTTTGGAGGTCAAGATGATGGTATCACTCTTGCCCCAAAGGTCAGTGCTGAAACACGCTCTCTCTGTCTCTATTATGTTGCACATGAAATGGTGGGGGGGGGGGGGGGGGGTTGAAAGGCAAGGATATAAAACTGGGGTTCCTGGCACCACCCACCATCATTGGTCATTTTGAAGGCGCGGCTTTATTGATTCTGCTTCGTTTTCTGATGAGCTGATGGAGCTGCTGAAATATTAAAGAAAACGTGAGAGGGATAAGCGCTCCCTCTTTAATTTCCCCAAAGGGGAAGACACACATACACTCATGGTGCAAAGAAATGCAATTAAAATGGAGTCTGAGCTGTCGCTTTCATCGCTGAACAGGACGTTCTGATTGTGAGGATATTTTCCCCTAATGCAACACACAGTAAGAAAATTCGTGAGATTGTACCTCTTACGCAGGTACATGCCAGTGATGCTCTTCACACTTCTGAACCGGTAATATCACAACAGACTTTAAACAGCAAGAATTTAGCTGTTAAATCCAATTTTGAAGTGTGCAACCTAGCTAGTTTATAAGCAGAGAACATACTAAGTGTTACAAGAATGGGGTGCTAGGGATCAGAGCCCTTTGTATGGGGCTGAAAAATAGAAAAAGCATTAACATTTCTGCATAAGATGACAAGGGAAGGGATGCGACAACGGTTTCAAAATGCACAAATCTCGCCTATGAAACGGCAAACACCCCGTCCCGCGAGGGGAAGTAATGAGCTCCTCGAGATCTTCTAAGAGGGCCGCTGTATTTTGGAACAGTGGGCCTGGGTGTCATGAGAGGTTCCAGCAGTAATCCTCCTCCAAAAAGTGCTGCTGGAAACGTTTCATGTAACATTTCTGTGGATTATCTGCTAACTTAATTCAGCGTGCCTGCACTTGCGCTCGAAAGCCAGTAAGGCTCGCTCCATTAATAAATAAGCCGGCCATCATTTGAAGGCAAATAAGGGCAGAAAACATATTTGCAATAATTTACAAAAAAATTTTTCTAAAAAATCTACCCTGAAGGCTCCATTTCCAATCAAAAGCGCCAGTAGGGCATTCTGGGATAGCAGCGGTTGTACGGCGTAACAGAGCTGCTTTCTGCCAGCCGCGCTGACAGACAGAGAATGGATGCTGGCACCACAAGTCAAATTACAATGTGGGGTGTGCTGTTTGCAACATGAAAAGCTGAGATAATATCTGGGCACCCCCTCTGCCTGCCCGTATGCCCCTGCCCTGCCATGTGAACCCCCCCAGCCTGGGCTGCTTATGGAAAAGCGAGGCAAGGCTGCCGTTTCTTCCTCCTCCTCCTCGAAGCGTCACTTTCCAATTGCTCAAAATAACTCACAGCAGGCCCCCGTAATCGGACAGACAAAGACCCAGCCACAGAAGCTTTAACGCACGTATTCTGCATCTACATTTTCATGGTCTCCCACACACAATGTGATGTGCCCCCCTCCCCGACACAAATCTCTAGCAAAGTACGCTCATTCCCAGGGAGCAACAAAGCTGAATGAACCCTAATAGTATGATTTTGTTGGGATTGGACTGACAGCTAACTCTAATCCCTAAACCACAGCAAAGCAGCAGAGATGTCTAGGAGAGTAAAAAAAAAAATTAAATTGTAACCCAGCATGCAGTTTTTCTAGGCGAGACAGAGGACAAAAAAAAGTACAAAATTAAAATACAAAAATCTCAGGAACACAAAACGCATAAATGAAAACAGCACAAAGCCACACACAGAAACACTTACAACTATGTCTAAAAAAACTCGCCTGTGTAAACATTTCCTCACGATTTGTTACATAATGTCTTTGAAGTCAGTTGAAGTAATAGGCTAGATGCCAAAATAGGCTTTGAGCACTTTCCAAAGAAAAAAGGAAAGCTGAAAGCATGAGCGCCAACTAAATCTGAGTTTGGAGAGAGGGAACATCTTACACGGAGGCTTTACGTTAATGATCTATGTTAATGACACCAGACACTTGTACCGGCAGCTGTTAATGTTGAACAAATCACTTTCACGCATTTACATTTACATTATTACATTGTCATAGCTTTAGATATGCTAATAATGTAAGCAGTTAGGAAATGCCATACAGGGATTATTCTACAAAGTGCCACAGTTTATGTAATTGGAGGGAGGGGGGATTGCCCACATTGTCCCGTTGCCCTGAAATCCACCCAGCTCTCCCCCCATCTGCCCTCTCAAACACTCCTTTTTTCTTCTCACACCCAAGGGTTTCTCATTTTGCAGTGAGTGAAGACCAGCACTGCTGTCGTTCCCTGGTGAGCTCTGAAAATTGCTATTCCCCCAATTAGATGCTAGATTGGCAAGCCACTTTAAACAGAACTGAAGTCCAGCTACAGGCGCTGCCTGAAAATCAGGGAAAATCAATTATGGTTTGAGGGGAAATGTGGCTGTTTTCAGTATTTCTACCTTGTCTAAGTCAGTGGTAAATTTCATCCTTCTGCACTCACTTCTGGTTTTGGACGATTACATATAAAATCTATTTTGAAATGTTCACTTTCGGTATTCTTAAAGTGATAGATAAATACCGTTTAAAGTTTTTTTAAATCTCACCGTATGATATGTTAATCTTTGATAACAGCTCAGTGGCTGTGTTGATAGTGTGTGTGATAGTGTTAACTATCCAAAACAAAAGGCAAAAAATTATTATCTGAGCGAATCATGAACCCTTTTCAACCAAGGAAAACTTTTCTTCTGGAGACTGCTGACAGCAAAAACAGCCATCGGTCTACCCCTCCAAATGTATGAACTGCTGTCACCCCCACCCCACCCCCTTTTATGCCTCTGTGCAATATTGTGACAAGCGATGCTGAGCTCAGGGTTATTAGTGAATATCAGGTGTCTTTCCTGTTCTGGCATGGGGGCAGCGCCCGCTGTAGTCCGTCGGAGTGCACGGAAACAGGGCTGCAACGACATCACAGCTGCACGAGATTTAATAAAAGCTGCCGCACTTAAATGTCAGTGGTTTCGATGTCAGCGCCTTGTTTGCATGCATAGGGAGGTGCTCTGTGCTGTGTTTGCGGGTTATTCTTAACGCTTTGTCCGTGGCTTTGCCTCTCCAGTATTGCAGTTATTTTTCCCTGTATGGTAAATACAAAGGGCTTTGGGAGGTTAGTGCTTGTCTCACACGAATGCCCGCCACCCCCCCACAACTTATCCTGTACAGGCAGAGGTTCATGCAGTGAGTGTGTGACCGCCCCCGGCCCCTTAATAGAGCCTTCACAGCGACCCCTCCCCACAATCCCATCACCCCCAACCACCATACCCAGCATGCAGAGAGATGAGATGAAATGGTTACTTACGGAATGGGCCAACTAGGATGGAGGTGGAGATGAAAAAGGGGAGGGGGGGAGAAGAGGAATAATGAGATGAGTTGGGCTTTGGGTCAAAAGAATCCAAAAGGACGACCGCACACTCGCCGTGGGCCGTGTGTTTGAGCGGGAGGGCATGCGGTGCGTGAGCGGCACCAGGGCCTGCTTCAGAAGCCTCTCCTGTGGGTCTCCCTTGGGTCCGCCACTTAGCTCTTAGCCAGTACACTTTCGCTGCCGCGCCCCATTAATATTTCAGCCTCTCTCTACAAAACTAAATCATTTCCCCAGCAGCTGTCAGATGGAGTAATCCGCAGAGTTTACTGTGAACCTCCTCAGTGAAGTGTGCAGATTATTCATAATGAAAAGGAATGGCGGTAGCAGCGATGCTGCTGCGTTTCATAAGGCATGTCAACGTGAGTAAAACCCTTTTTAATTGTGCGTGGCAGTTTTAGATTAATGGTAACTGCCACACTAATTTCTCTCTTTGCCAGGGTGCAGCAAAGAACATAGGACGTTTGAAGTAGAAACGTCTTTACTGTGAATTATAACAACCTTGGTTCCAGGCTTCACTGTAGATGCGCCCTGAAGATACATGCTGCAGAACAATGCACGGGCGTGTGTAATTACCGTGGACCTGCAGGGTGCCGGAAGCTTCTGCCTTGCCCACGCTGTTCTCGGACACGCAGGTGTATGTGCCCTCGTCCTCAGCCCTCACCTGGGTCAGGCGCAGACTGTTGTCACTCCGGATCTCGGACCTGTGGGGTCAAGAGTGACCAGGCTTACAGAAGGGGTAGGGGACTGCAGTGTCGTGTGTGTGTGTGGGAGCTCTGTCACTAGTAGCAGATCTCTGATTCACCGTACATCCCAATCACACCCAAAATCTCTTTCAGATAAACTCAAGGATACACACATAATGTTTAATGATGTCTTTTTACCCACTAAGAAAACATAATCCTACCAACAGCAGAGCATTGCTTCACAGAGCAGTAAAGTAAAACACAGTGCTACACGTTACACAGACATAAGCTCAATTTTCATCAGATCTGAATGTTGTTTGAAAACAACATTAAAATTTCCAGTGGATACGATCCTAAACACATTCAAACTTAGTTCTTCTTACAGTCTTCCTGACAGAAACGTATCCATTCTGCTGCTTTGACCTTGCTAAACTTTTTACAGTTTTTCTTGCCAGCGAATTATATTTTATGTAACACGACCCGCTTTTATGCCCAACCGTCGTGAACAGCTTTTGATGGGGTACTTCTGAGTCAATTCCCTGCACATAAATGTTCATTTGGTACGGCTTCACAAATGAAAGATTTCTTTACCCCTAGCGCTGATGTGCTCAAAATGAACTCGCCCTTAGTCTTTATTCACACAGTGTATTACATTGAAATCAGTTAAGATCAGCTATTGTGCCAAAATAAAAGCATCAGTTCTTTTGGTACAACCCTGTAATGCACAGGAAACACTGTATATAAACTTGTACCTCCACTGTAATGCAGTTCTGCCCTGGTGACACCATAGAGACAAGGTTTTATTTAGTCCTGTGATTAACCAGTGAGGCACTCAACGGTTCTGACCCCATACTCACCGGCCCCGTGGAAGCTCTCCTTCCTCCCGGCGCCAGCGCACTGTGGGGTTTGGGTCGCCGGTGACCTCACACAGGAAGTCTACCGTGTCGTCCGCCAACACCACCTGGTTCACCGGCCTCCGCACAAACACTGGTCGCTCTGTTGAAAAAGAATGAAGCACAGGGAAGGGGTCATTCTGGGGTCATGGCATGTGAGTTTTCAGGAGGCGCTGTGGGTGTGCTCTGCTTACCAAACACCACCAGCTCTGCAGGGTCGCTGTCCTTCTCGCCCACCATGTTGGTGCCTACACACACATACATCCCAGCATCGCTCTTCCGTGTGTTGGAGATCATCAGCTTGCCACCCCGGATCTGCAGCACAGCCACCCAAAAAGGTTCTTCAGTTTTAGCCTGAGGGTACTAATCAACCCAGTCTACCACACTGACAGAACCATCAAACTGGACCCCACCCTGCTCTGGACCACCTACATGTCTTGAAACTTGACTGTCTGTTCATACGTGACGTAACAATACTCATTTTCCTATAAAACTCCCAGATTATCCACAAAGGACACACTTGGTGCAAACACCCTCAAACAGCAGAAATTAAACAAACATATTGAGACCCATTTAGATTTCACCCCGGTTGAGTAGGGAGCAGAACAGATGTCAGAGACATCCTGTCAGCACAGCACGGCAGACTCACAGTGATCCTCTCGTCCTTGTCATTGACACGCACGTTGTTCCTCTTCCATGAAATTGTGGGCTCAGGGTGGCCCCTGGGGGGTACACATTCCATGACTGCTGGCTCCCCTGCTGCAACCACCACATCGCTGGGTGTCTGCCGGAAGTCATCTCGCAAGACTTGGGGGGAAGAGGGACACCAAAGGTGAGACGTCTCAAAAAACAGACTGTAGCTCACCCTGATTCAGTAAGCAGCTCGCCATCTGATATAGGCAACACTTTTAGCGATAACGGCTCCAGTTTATAAGAATTATGGGGGAAAATTCAGGTTGTCATATCTGAGATAATGGAGTGTCAGTTTACAGGAAAGCACTTTTTCATTGGATCCACATATAAAGGCATGTTCTGTTTTCGGCTGCTTGTCTACAACACCACAAGTCTCCCCAAGGCCCACATTTACTCACTCTCGTGTTTGCTGTCTGGCGCTTATCCAGATTTAACTGTGCCCATTTAAAATGCACTGCTTCCAATTCAGTGCAAAGTGGATGAATAATTTAATGAGGAACACATGGGGTGAGACGTGGAAACACGCAGGTATACTCACACAATCGGACATGCACACACACACTGACATACACACGTGCACATATGCACACAATCAGATATGCGCGCATGCACACACAGAGACAAGCTGACACACACAGACACATACACACACAATCAGATATGCGCACACACACACACACACACACACACACACACACACACACACACAAAGCAATATCAACTCATTTATTTTCACACTCACCATCTCCTCAAACCTTCAGGGCTAAATTCATCAATAAAGGACCAAATCTGTATTTATATTTTATTGCAGCTTATCAGATTGTCCAGCATCCCAACTTCTATGACTTTAATCTGGCCTGGTCTATATCTCCCAAATAGCATCACACTAAATTGTTACTTCGGTCTTGCCTTTTGCCAGTTGGAATCCATGCCTCAAAGCAACCGCTGTTTTGCGTTAGGATAGTTTTTATGAAGAGACTGGGACATGATATTACATTTAACTGCAACTCACATATAGCAATATCCAGCGTTGAGAAAATAAAACTATGTTTTCATAAGCGTCCCGCATACCACCACACCAAAAAGCATTGACTGACTTGTGCAGTAAGAAAACACCAGTGTGGTACCATTCAACCAGACTCTGTGTTGCCCAGTAGTCTACAATCTAAAACTACTGTTAAGACGTGCAGGAATTTTAATATAGTCAAACAGTGCAAATGTTACTCAAACTTGTTAATCTCTGCTGAGCTTCAGCTGGACCCCCCCCCCACCTCCACATTAAAACCAGCTAGCCACATTCAAGAGCTGCAGGTACAGTTTGCCTTCCTGTATCAGGTAAGGATGTTCCCATGCACTTAAAAAAGGGGTGGAGGTTGAACAATTCTGCCAACTGACTCAGGGCCACCGTGGTTCAAAACACGCAGGAGGCTGTGTGTGGTGAACAGATCAGACCAAAACACAAAACCGCTCCACGACCCAGACGTTGCACCACTCAGTTCACTGTACTGTTGCAAGTGCACCCCAGAAGTTATTGCTGAGCTGGACACATGCTTTAGAGACCATACAAGACTGTAAAGGGGTTGATACAACCGTGCATTAGGACTGTATGACTACCTGTACTGAAACAGCCTTCATCTACAGAGTAAACAACCCTTACAGCCTGCTTGAACTGGTATTGTCTATGTGTATCGCTGTGAAGCTACGTTCAAACAGTCAGACCTGTGTGTGATTTACAGCTCTGTGGAGGCATCTGCAAAAACACGTGAAACGACGTACAGTGAACGCTGCAGAAAACGTGCACTACATAATGACAACGTTCAGTTCAGTACTGTGGTCAGCTTGCCAGACATGTTTCTGTACTCCGAATCTCTTGTAAGCTTCCAGCCAAAAACATAAATATATATCCTCAAGAAAAATGATATAGGAGGAAAATATTCAAAGTCAAAACATGAGATGAACATAGACTAATGTATTGCTCAGAAGTATATATAGAAACTATAAAGACCTATTACCAAATTTGAACACACAACTTCAGATAAAAATGAGAAAAGATTTTCTGTCAACAAAACTAACAGCAAATGTCATTTTTGCCCCTCAGGTCTGTAAATAGATCTACATTTTTCTAATTAATCACAGGTGTGACTAATTAACACCCCAGTAATTGCAAAACAGAGTTGTAGTGGAAGGGAACCTTGTATTCAACACTAACAGGAACACAGGGCAGAAACACACACACACACACACACACACACACACACACACAAATGTCCTGTGGGGTATTTTTCACTTCACACTATCAAAACTGTAAAGCGGTACTGTTTCCATCAGATGAGACCACCTTCCCCAGATGTGCTGTTAACAGACAGTTCAGTGATTTTGGGGTGATTGAAATCTGTATTTCAAGTGAATAGTAATAATAATAATAATCCTTTATTGTCATTGTACAGAAGTACAAGGAAATTGTGTGCAAACCCATTCAGTTTAGTGCAACGGAGCAAGAAACACTGAAATAACTTAAGAAAAACAATAGAAAAACTATACTTATGTACACAAAGGAATAGCTTATTATTATTATTATTTATTATTAAAGCGCTTTGAGACATGCTGTTGCGAAAGGCGCTATATAAAAATAAATTGAATTGAATTGAATTGAATTGAATTATCATCACTATTCAGGTAAAGGTAATTTTTTTTTATAAAAGTTTTTTATGTGGTTAAATATTAAAGGTTTTTAAATTCGTTTTTGGAGATTGTCAAACATGCCTTTTCAGGGCTGCTTGTTCTGAAATTACGCTCTTTTCCCTCTGTAGTAGAATGTGGAAGTGAAAACCATACAGACAACGCACTTCACTTTGACGCACTTCACTTTGACGCACTTCACTTTGGATTCATTTCATTTCATATTTCCTGTTTCTCCTCTCCCTAGAAAAACCCTGATTCACCATCACAGTGTACTGAGTCTACGTATCTTTTATTGACAATAAGAGAACTGGTGGGGGGGGGGTTTCACCTGGACAGTTAATTTGGGTTCTGTCCTCTCAGGCTTGTGTGCGTGTCCTTATGCATTCACCATGGACCGTATGGACATCCATTAGAGCTGAATTACACATCTAATGGCGTCACAATGTCACCTCAGCAGGGGGAGGACAGGCTAGTCTGATTTATGTGAACTTCAGACAAGAGGATGCCAGAATAACAAAGCTGCACTTAGGAAATGGAACATTCATCTGCAGCGTCTATCTTCACAGGTTCCCTATAGAGTAATAACAAACTCTCATAAACCACACTCGTTTCAGACATCCTACAACTGGCTATGTCCACATCTGTCACATCTGCATTTTTCACTCATGCTGTTCAAAAGCCTATAGGTAGAGGCCTCAGCTTTGAAGTCTCAGATCTCACTTCCGGGCAGTCCCTCGGCTCCAATTACAGGACCACTTGGCTCCTTTAATTCATGTCCCCGCCTCATCTCTCTTTCTCCTTCCGAAACTCAGGGACTCGAAGTTCGAGACCACGACCCTAAGCTCGACGTTCATTAACCTCTGTGGAGAAATGGCTGTGGGGAAATGGAGCCGACGCTGTTTATTCGTCGAGCTGGTCCCATTTGTCAGCGCCAAAGCCAAATTGAAATGCCAAGTACGGACAGAAGGCTTGTATGGACCTGTCATTCCCGACACCATACCGCGAACACTGACGTCTGTCCACTTGCTTTGCGATTTGACTCCACGACTGCAAATCCAGAAAGTGCATAGGGCTTGATTAGGCACTGGCAATTGCCCAGAAAGCCCTGGGGGTGACTGGCAGATTAAGCCTGTGCCCTCTGACCCCTGGTTACAGCCTCTCGGGACACCTTGTGTGGACTACAACAAAGCCAGTGTAATCCCACACCACACCCCCATAGGGCCAGTAGTCCTCTTCAATTAAGATTCTCCCTCCAGCCCATTGGTGGGCTGCAACGGGTACCGCCAACAAATCCCTGGAAATCAATTTCTCTCCCTATCCCTTCGTAAATTTTTCAGCCAGGCCTTTTATAGAGTAAATAGTGCCCCTCAAAACATCAATCTAGCTGTCTATTATGCCTAATATATTCGTACACTTACTCGCACACACAGACATATGAAATATAAAAAAAACACACACGCATACAGACATACACACGCAAATCAAAGAGATGAGCCTTCACATCTGTACTAGATGGTTTTGCCACTGTGGTTATTCCACTGTCTAATACTAATTCAGCTTCTTCTGTTTATGTCAGCAAAAAAACAACCTTACGTACCATCAGACTGCTGTACTACTATAGCAGTTGTGCCTTCAAATCATCCTAGATATTTAAGTCAGACCTCCTCTTTAATTAAAAACACTGTTTATCGCAACGATCTGAAAGTCAAGACAGGGTCTGTCTTTGACATGTTGAATAGTTTCCACCACTCATGAATAGATATTCAAATCTCTGTGAGAATGACAAACGCGCGACGGGTCGCTACTGAAAGCTGTCGTCTCCGCAATCTCTCACTGGGCTTCTCTGAGGTCATCTGTCAATCTGTCGTCTTGCATCTCAAAATTATATGAAATAATCTATCACAATCTGCCTGGCTGGAGATTGCTTTGTGCAAATATAAATGGAGTAATCTCGAAGTTTTGTTTAAAAAAAAAAAACTGCCTTGTTTCATTCCACTCATTACACTACACTGGTCACAAATGTTAGACCCCAAACTTTAATCAGCCATGTTTCAGAAACATTGAAATCTTACAATGAGCTGACGACCTTTGCTGGGAGGAACTGCTTGTATGTATTATCTCAGTACGAAAATCAAACCTGCACTGCATATCATGTTATTTTATAATAACTAAAATTGGTATCTTTGCAAAAGTACCATAATTAACCAAAGAACAATGCAAGTTCCAAAGAGCTGAAACAGCTAGCATTCAAAGCACATGTCTGCATCATCCTTCAGAACCGGCATGTTACACAATCCCTGGTTCTGCTGTCTAATCTCTTCCTAAAAGCAATGCGAGCTTGTAGCCCAGGGCCGCCGGCCTGAGGTGCAAATCGGTGGGGGCAGAGAACAACACATGGCCTGGGAGGGGCACAAGAGCATTTCCAGGTGATCGTCAACAGCCCTGATCATCAACGTTCGAGCCGGACAGATGGAACGCTTGCAGCTGGGCTGGCGGCTACGTGGCCTTTCCACGTCTCTGCCAGTAGCCCTGTCCTCATTGTCACCCCTACCCCCATGACAACCAATAACCACCTCCCCCCATAACCTCCTGGCCAGTCACTGCCTTACACTCCCCAGGCACGCAACAACACTCAGGGTTGAGTGGCCCAGCTGCTCACCGCAATTTGCCTCAGTCCGTTGCATTCCTGACATGGTGCCACCAAGGCTAACACGTGACAAGCAGATGTGACGGCAAAGTGTAGGCTGCATCACAGACATCAGCAGGAAAATGTAAATCAGCAATAAAACAAAAAAGCTTTATGAAATTAACTTGAGAAGAAAGAGAAGGTGAGAAGCCAGGCAAGCTGACGCAACACTGTGAACAGGTATGGGAAACATGGCGAATTTGAACACCTTATAAGGTAAAAACACCCATGTGAAGGGAAAGTGAAGGGACTATGTGGCCATGGTTTATGTTTTTGCAGAAATTTAATGACTCCATCAAAGACTTTGAACCCAGAAAAGTGGTTTTCCTTCTCAGTAACCCCGACTTTCATTCCACACGTCCGAGCCGAAGTACCGGCGTTTCCCGAGGCCCCTGGGGTGGCAGGGTGATTTCCTCATGTCGATTTCCATGGCCTTCCTTCTCGCACCCCCGAATCAATTTTCTCACATCACACGAGTGCCCCCACTTACACCATCCATGAGCTGAACCACATCAAAGGGGCACAGCGGTGCCTGCCTGCAGACACGGGCACGTTTGGCACCGTTTTCTGCCAACTGTCCTTCAGAGCAGCAGGACTCCTCAAACAGAGGGAGTACCTGAGACTTATCATTTTAGCAGGACTGATGAAAAAGCAGACTGAGCTATGAGGAACCACTGTGTATTACTCAATGTGTTTTGATATGTGCATTTATAGAAAAGAAACAAGCTTGGAATCCATTCATATATCATCCTGACTATGGAGTAACTCAGACATGAAACAATTATAAATGTTCATAATAAAGTGACTGACGTGTGAGATGTTCCATGTGTCCCATGTCACTTACTGTATGCATTACAACTATCCACGAATGTGATATGCAGTTTGGGCTGAGGTACAGTTTAATTAATTTCTACATTTAAATTTGTTTTTGCTGGTTTACAGGGTCTGTTGTACCTGGTGGGAAGTAACGTTGTCCAGTTGCTCCACAGAAAAAGGAAAATATTACCAGCCGGTCCTGGTGTCCAAAACACAGCTGTCACTGAGGCTGGGGCCCCCTGGACTGATCTTGCTTCAGACTGGGAAGGCATGGGGGGGCGGGGGGGGGGGCATTTCACACAGAGGGAACGCTCACAGGCGTGTGCTGCCTGGACCTCTGTCCCATTCTAAGCCCGCCCCCACACCCCCAAAACCACCAGTGTTTCATCAAATCCA
>JABJVR010003241.1:0-13870 GCA_025773905.1 Chitala chitala | reverse complement strand
GGTGGAGAAGTCAAATAAAACATCCATCCATCCATCCATTCTCTTAGCCAATTCAGAGTTGCAGGAACCCTGAAACCCATCTCAGGCAGTCTAGAGTGCAAGACATACACACACGTGCGCATACAGTAGCTGGGTGGAGAAGTCAAATAAAACATCCATCCATCCATCCATTCTCTTAGCCAATTCAGAGTTGCAGGAACCCTGAAACCAAGACATACACACACACGTGCGCATACACACAAAGAGCAATTTTGGATTGGCAGTTAAATGAATACTGAATGCCGTATAAAACAGAGTATATCATGTCAAAACAAAATATTAAAAACGGACTAGAAAGAAGCACAGAGAAAATTAATGTTTTACGTGTTTAATAAAATCAGTCAAAAAATTTTTCTTCACTTTTTTCATAAGTAAATGTTGAGCATTGTACATTTCTATGCTGCCCCCTTGTGCCTCAAAATATCAAATGATAACTACAATTATGCTTACCATATTATTGTTAGAGTAATTCATAGTTTTACTGTTGCTTACAAGACCAGAAATATTATTTATAATATTTTTATAAATTAATAGTTGACACTACTTTTGAATTGTAGTAAAATAATGTATAATACAAATGTTAAATCATTTTGTGGGAGACAGTAATTTTCACCCATATAATCCTATCTTCGTTTCGACACGGCTACATATTTTGCATACGTTTCTTGCATCACCAGCCCCAACAATAACGAGGATTATATCAAACGGACATGAACTGCGTGATGTACTCAGTTTTGCCACTAGTTGGTGCTAAAAGCCAAGATTCATTACAGCCGATTTTTCATAGAATACGGCTCAAGACACGGTACACTCTGGACAGGGTGCCAACCTATTGCGGGGCGCGGGCACGCACACTAAGGACGGTAACAGGGTGTCCAGTCCACCTAACCAGCATGCTTTTGGAGTCTGAGAAGAAACCAGACTTTTTACCCTCTTTACTCACGCAACCATGGAGAGAACACGGAAATTAAACACAGGATTTACACATACTGCTAAGAGGCAGGTTTGCACATATCACCCCGGAAGTGTGCTGCAACAGCACGGTGGCCACTGAACTAATGTACGTTATATTATATTACATTAATCGAACTATGGTGTGCCAAGGTCGGCTAAAATGAGAGGGGCCAGCCCCATTCAAACTCACCTCTACCGTGTGTTTCCAACTTGTGAAACAGACAGCAATGAAACTCATCCATTTGCAAAATTAAAAACAAAATTAAAGGAAGTTCCAACATACTGTACCATACATCTTAATGATGAAGCCAACATTTAATTATAAAAATTAAATTATTTTTTTATGTTTTCTTGCAGCTTTGGTTGTTATTTATCATAATACGTCTACACTTCAGAATGCTTGAAAACCTGATCTTAAAAAAAAAAAAATTTAAACACCTGTAATAGTTAATCAGGGGAAGTTCAGATGAAGTCTGTGGGAAAAATGTGAGATCAAAGTGAGGATTAATTTTTGGAAATTAGTTGTCTTTGAAAATTGCACTGTGATTTACTGACATTAATGACCGGTTCACTTTCAAAGTGTCATGAGACAACTCATTCCTGTGAACAGAAACTATCTTTCTTCAAGTTATGCATTTTGTGAAAAAAAAAACATGTAACCCTTTGTCCTAGCTGTTATCTTTCTTTTATCTGAATGCATACAGGTGACTAATGGAAAGCAAAACAGAAGGACTGGTTTAACATTAGCCAACTAAAAATGTTTGACAGTGTAAAACAATGTTCAAGTGCTATTTTGTGAAGTGTAATTGAATTAAATTTTCTCTTGTAAACTCTACATATCTGAGAGATTTTCCATGATAACATTTAGATTTCATATATTTTTTTCAAAAAATGTTCTGATTGTACAGTAATTGTAAAATACAGTATTTGTATAAAACAGTCATAACTTGTGTATTTATTATAAGAAAAAAATTAAGCACCAGTTAAGAGTAGCAACTGGGTACATTAAGTTAATGCAGCTGATGAACCTGTAACTAGGTGCCCGAGTCAAAAGAGTATATCACTTAACCCTTTTAACCCACTTTCTTTGGTAAATATACGTGCTAAATTGCAATCTATGTACGTCACCCTTTTCGTATCAGCCGTTTCTAAGTAAACAAATGAACAATCGTTCCAGATCCACTCATGCAGTTGCCTAATTTGCCGTAGTGATGT
This sequence comes from Chitala chitala, assembly GCA_025773905.1. Lineage (NCBI taxonomy): Eukaryota > Metazoa > Chordata > Actinopteri > Osteoglossiformes > Notopteridae > Chitala > Chitala chitala. The sequence continues at coordinate 11,662 of JABJVR010003241.1, read as the reverse complement.
TTATTTTCCTCATAAAATTCTGAAGGTTGTGTGCGCCACGGTTTATTTTGTTTTACATTTGGAATATTGGCTTTATATCTGTAATATTCTGAAGAACCAAAGAAACGCCTCTTGCATTTTCTCATGTGATAAGTAGTAACACACGTTTACCCAAAATAAGTCAAGTTTTGTGAATAGTGGATAACGTGTAATCATTTCCTTTTGATAATGCTCCAACTCCGCAGACATCCCTTGTGTCATTACGCCCTTGGACAGATAAATATTATATGAAGGCACATTCTGTCCAGCAGTAATCTTTGTAGTGACTAAGGGACTCTGGATTGCGTGACAGGACCCAGGGGGTTGTGCAGTGACTTGACAGGTCTACATCATCGTTTTGCTCACAGGCAGGATTTAGGCTTTGAGAGGCCAGAGGGAGAGCTACAGTGTTAAAAAGCGGGAAAGCACAAGTTAACAGATGTCAGAAGACGGGGAGCATCTCATATTTCATGGCTAATCGCAGTAATTACAGACATAATGTGTTTCTGTAACATGATGTATATCCTCGGTATAAAATAATGAACCTCTAGTGCTGAACACTTTTAAAAGTCCTCACATATGGCAGGACACACACACTTGCACATGGTGTGTGACCCCAGTGGTTGGAAAATTCCTGCTTGGAACCTAGGCCTTAACAAAACATTCTCGTTCTTTTTATTCTTCTCTTTCCATAAACAATCGGCTACAGGGGATTTTTTTCCCCTATGAAGTTCAGTGGAGACGTGATGGAGGATGTTAATGATCTAAAATGTCCTGGGGTAGTTTTACACTTGAGCAGCACGGGGGACTCAGCAGGCCGCACAGATGCCCAAAATGTCCTGAGGGCTGGTCTGGAGTAGACCGCAGCTCGGTTTGTGTGATGAACCTGCGTGTCCTGGGCGCCTTTGCTCAGACTTGCTCCAAACCAAAAACATGTGGCCGATACAGGTGAACCTGGCAAGGCTGCAGTTGCTGGACTGTGACAGTCCCTGCATCCAGTGAAGATGACCTTCAGTCTCCTGTTGCATCGCTGGATAAGGGGCTGTTGCTGATTGAAGTGGTTGTTGATGGAAGATTATATATACATGGACAGAGTTCACAGAGTACAGTTGGGACAGGTTTACGGTATAGTATAGCATTTGCTGTTTCCTAACTTTATGAAGCCTATTAGATTTGCTTTTGAATAGGCTTTATTAAAACTTGCATGGTACAGGAATGGTGAAATGTCTCATCCAAAATTAAATCCAAATACCCAAATACCCAAAATCAAGTACCAGTATTTGCCTGAATGCAAAACTGGATGTTATATACACCGAAGAACTGAAAACGTGTCACTTTACACAATGGGAGAAGAAAATTACAGAAGTTTTAATAGTTTATTTTCAATATACATTTCATCTGAAAAATACAAATGCTAATAACTATTACATATAAAATCACCTTCAGCATTCATTCAAAATAAATGAATTACATTAGCATTAGGTGTTTATTATAAACATTACATTGGTATTAACTTGATTTTTAAAACAGTCATGTTTATTTGCGAAAACCTACATTAGTTTTAAAAATGAATAACAAAAACAGCAACAAAAATATTTTATAGGAACCTCACAGATAAAGCATTTTATACTAAGACAACAAATGGTCAATTTTTGTTCTGAGATGAACAAATTCAGTAGTGGAAGACTTCATAAATCATCGGAATTATTAATAATAGTCCACAAAGGGTACCAAACGGTACATCTTCACTTTAAGCAAACCGCTGCCTCGCCTCTGTGATGTCTACAGTGTAATGCCTTCATATCAGTTTTACAAAGACTAAATTTTATAAATAAAAAGCAGCTCTTTAAATGTACCTAAAATATTAATATACATATGTCATGCGTTCTTATACAACGTTTTTGGTAATATTGTTATAAACACAATATTGTTTCTTTGTGTCAGACTATAATACCTACAGCAGAATTGAGAAAGCCCAAACTAATACTCTAAACTGTATATTTGGATAAAAAAAAAAAATTTAAAAGATGGACAAAGACGTTGTCTTTCTGGTATAGAAATATTATTTAAAAAAAATTATGTTAGGGAGAATTGCTGAGTTTCTTTACTGTTCCAGATAAAAAAAATCTAAGTAATTCTGTCATTTCATAATCACTGTTAAAAAACAAAAATGTACCTAAAAAAATCACCATGAGACCCCTTAACAGTTAATTAGGTGTTAAGTACATGTAATTCCCATAAACTCTGTCTACGTTCTATATCGCATTTTTCCTTAGTAATACTCATAGCTCATAGATTGATGCACAGCCAGAGGAGCCCAAAGTACAGTCCTGAAACACTGAAATCCTATGCAGTGCCAGCTACATTAAATCAACTTTGTATCTAATTTTATCAGAATGCCAGACAATTAATAAGAGGTAGAGCTATAAAAATATATTTTTCCTATTACAGGAAAAACTGATTACAGTATTTTTTTCTCCAAAATAATAATAAAAAAAATCAGATAAGGCCCATGTAAAGGTAGGACATCCCAAAGTCTAACATTCCTACTGTATATGTTTGCAGTTCTTCAGAAGACAAGTTTTTTTTTTTTTTTTTTTTTTTTGCATAGTGAAGAGGACAGATACATAACGGCAGTAATCAACTGCATGGTGAAGGTAAGAATACAACGTTTCTTCAACATTCAAAAAATGTTTCTCCAAGCGTCAATTATGGCATCTGCTGTCAGGCCTATCTGGATGTTTTTGTTCAGCTGATTATCCATTTGTTCTTTTCAAGGAAAAGGGTAGCTTGGGCCGGCTCCTTCAAGTTTCACCGAAACAAACACACATACTGCACATGCACGCACATACACGCGCACACACACACACTCACACACATGTACACACACTCGTTTTGTTCTTTTTCACCCCTTACTGAGTAGAGCAATTACTGCCGTAGTAAAATGAACTAAAGTGTCACTGGAGGGAATATTACTGTGAAATGAACAAAGTATACAAGCGATGGCCAGGTGAGCAGAACTGGTCAGACGTTAAGTCAGCGATGCCGCCAACATTTGACATCTCCAAAAATCTCCTTTGTGTTCAGTGTATTTCAGAGGCACGTTCTGCAAAACAGAAACATTAGCAGAAGTGTCAGGATACCACGAAAACATGACTTACATGCAGTACATCACACGACACACTTTCAAATAGTCACACAATATGTGACAGACAGACAGGGGGAGGTACAAAAAGTAATTATCTTGTATGTGCATCTCTAATAAAGTAGACTTATTTATTAAATGGATCGGGGATGCAGAGTCTTGCCTTGGAAACATACCTGAGCACTGATGTGGCATGAGTCAGCCACTCAGCAGGCAGAGTGGGGGTCAAGGTATGATGACTTCTCTCCTAGAGGTGGTAGTGGAGGTTGGGGTGGGTAGGTAAAAAAACAAAATGCCTGTGAGTACCACGCCTACAGATCCACATCCTGCTGCACTGACTGTTTCTGGGATACGTATCTAGTTAATCTTTAGACATCGGATGTGACATATACACTAGAGCAATAAACTTCTGGGTTTTTGTTAAGATCATGGCAAACATTTGCACATTGCACAGTTACGCTTAATATTACCGTAAGTTACAGTGTTTTTGTTAAGATCATGGCAAACATTTGCACATTGCACAGTTACGCTTAATATTACCGTAAATTACAGTGAAAGTAAGCACGTCACATTTCAGCAGCGCACTGTGCTAATTGTTGCAAAAGTGGGCAAAAAGAAACGACAACGGTTTCCTTTTGGATTTTCTAACAGTCGCCAACATGTGAAGCAGGATACTCACGGATTGAAGTTCTCTCTCCCAGGAAGGGCTCCTGCTCCATCATATCCATAGCTATTTTAATGGTCGGGATGTTTTCATTGTAGGGATAGTCAGACTGTGGCAAAGACCGAAAAAAGAGGGAGGAAGAAAGATGTGGCTAAGGGGTCTTTAAAGCAAGTGCTGTTGACATTCTGATGACATCCATCCCAGCACGCTGTACAACACAATGTAGGGGGATACTCACATCATCACCGTCACTGTCTATGCTTCCTTTTTTCTTCTTTGTTTTCTCATCCTCTTTCTTCTTCTTGTCCTTCTCGGGAATGACGTCGTCCAAGTAGCCAAGGTCATGCTGGGAGAAGAGGTAATCCATGGCTTTCCTCACTGCCACCAGGGCCAGGATCTGCAGAGAGCCAAACCGGAGTTGAGGCAGATGTTCTGCAGGGACAGCCTGCACACCAACATTCGGGTCTGTGTCAAGTTAAAACAGGAGACGGACTGCAGGTGAGGGCCTACCATGACCGGAAAGATGATTGCAGCCACAGTGGACTTGAGGATCCAGAGGAGAGCCAGGCAGAGCACCTGGATGAAGGTGAAGAGGTGGATCCTGCGTAGGGGCACATGCCTCAGGTAGACCAGGTCCGGCTGATGTTTGGCAGGCATAAGCAGCAACTTGAGGCGGTCAATAAACTGGGAGGAGAGGGGCAGGGAAAATTAGTGGAATGACAGAGCATTAACTACCCCACTGGGGTTTATTCACACAGAACATAGTGTTATTCAGATTTAGGAAAGCCCCATACATGTCCAAACCTTAATAAGCCATTCAGCCCATACTTCTAATAGTTGTAAATGTGCTATATAAATAAATTTGACCTTGACCTTCTAATGATACTCACCTGTACACCGTTGAGGGAAGCTACACCCATATAAAGGAACACTCCATAAAGCACTGGCATGGGAATAAACTGTAGGGCAGAGAGGAAAAGCGCATCAGCAAACCTACAGAGTCAGCATCACGCTAGTCTGACCTCTGACTTTGCACATGGAAAATGTGTTACCTTAAAAACGGATTTAAAGGTGAATGAACTTTGCAAAGTTGATGTTTGAAGATGTAACTGATGCTTCTACATGACCCATACAGCATCTCTTACTGAAACACACCATTAACAGTAAAGTCATCATTTTGTATGTGATGACGAAGATATGGAACCTGTATCTTAGATGTCAGATGGGTCATTTCACTGCGTTCGGATTATGTAAACTCAAGCAGTAGAAAATGTAAGCCTACAGTCTTTGTAACACTCCATGCATGCAAAGCAGTGAACAGAACACTGTTCAGAGATTTCTGCTTTGCCACAGTCTAACTGCTCAGTAGGAATACTGCCCAGTAGGAATGTTAAGTGTTAAGCATGTTGATTTAATATGTTCCTTCCTTCGATACAAATAAATTGCAGGAAATTTTGCCAACACTACAGATTGTGACTTTCACCAGTGTAGTTGCCTACGACAGCCACAAGGGGATGCTCTATGGCAAATTTTAAATAATATACTTCATTGTGAAGGGCTTTGAAATTAAGCAGATACCTGGCAATATGTGTTTGCATATATATTAATAAACATACGTTTGTTATATATTTGTATATACACAGGTTGCATAATTTTAAGGGAAGTTCTGCTCCCCTTCCTCTGACCACTAACGAACTGTCCAAAAATGGGAGTACCTTTAGTATTGGTGCCATAAAGACAGAGACTCCAGTTAGAATAAAGACCATGACCCCTGTCACTCTCTGTTCCCTGTAAAAAAAAAAAAAAAAAAAAAAATATTAGTTAACATTTAAAATTAGTCGAATATTTCTTAAAAGCCTTGCTTTGACAAATCAGATAGTTACAGGTTAAGCCTTTGAAATTCTAATCTTCCACCTGCATCACACATTGTCGAGGTAAACTGTTTGCACTTCACATATTCTCAAAACATTGAAAAAAAGACAATTATGATTTTTAAATGTGTAAGAAATAATGAAAGCTGTAACGTAGACACCTGAGTGGTTACATTAAGAAAAAGCATACAACCATTTTACATCAGTATGAGTTAACACCACAACTCTGCAGTAACGATGACAAACGTGCTGAAATTTTTTGTACCCAGAACATGCGTTATTAAAATAAGACAACTCGTACAATTCACAAATACTAAACAGAATTAATGCGTCTCAGAGAAACACGGGCCTCAGCCCTGCACCCTAAAATTGCATCTATAATTAGCTACAAGTCTCAAAATGGCTCACTTCGTAACAGACACACACTGCATAACCAAATCCTAAGATTAGAACAGTAAGGGTGTTGAGCATAAGGCGTGAACGTCCATGAAGAGTCGCTGTGTGTAACGACTTAAGAACCAACGCAGCACCGACTAAAATAAACGCGCTATATTCTGCCAGACTGATACTTATAGTCATAAGATAAGTACTGCTTTAAAAAAATTTACCAAACCAACTTCCTATTTATTTTACAAATAAAATCAGCTTTTTTCTCTCCTGCAGCATCTTAAAAAATAAATAAACCTGATTCACCCACATGTTGTAAGTGGTGAAAACTTCTCCAGGTAAGCCAATTAAATCTGTGTGTTGTATTATATGCTTACACAGAGTCAGGAGAAGCCAGCTCTCCTGTATCCGCCCCGCCAAGAAAAACAAAGGCAAGAGCTGCTCACCTCACGCCCAGGAACTTGGGCTGCTCCCCGGGGGCTGAGGTCTCCGTCTCCATCTTCAGACTGTCAATGTGCGCGATGGAGATGACAGTGGCAGCCACGTACCATGGCAGGCCCATGAAGGAGCACACTACCAAGAGGACAGAGACCCAGAAGAGGTCCAGGTGGTACCCGGCACCTTTCTGTATGCACACAGGAAGCAGAACTGTGAGCTTCAATCTTACTGCGAGAACCAGTAACATTCTAAAAATATGAATTTACAGTCACCCCAGAAATATTTCAAAGAACACATATAGTCATATAGCCTACTTTGTAACATATCCTTAATATTGGCACGTACTGCTTTGTGGAAAACAATAGTTATTTATTCCTTAAATATACAGATTATAATTTGGTCACTTTAGTTAAATGCTTTATTTCAGAGATATGTTGCATATACACTGAAAATTTTCACAACAAGGGAATTAAATGAAGAACTAAATGAATGTCATTTACAAATCCTGAACATCCTTTTTGACATGGAGAAAATAGATGTAGTCCTGTCTTCAGGAACATGTATAGAAGGACCATTTAGAGCAGGATTAATTTGTGAAAAGACCCACTACATGGGCTGGTGTTGCATATGTTACAACATGGACATAGTCTGGTGTTTCTATTATTACTTTTCACTATGCAGTTTTATCATTTTTCCAATTAGCCAAAATTTGGCAGCTCACACTTGGGGATAAATTTATACCTTCTGTATGCAGAATGTGTGTTCTCTCTCTTGGACTGTTCTGGTTTTCCATTGCCTACATTGGGTTTTTGTTTTTTATTAACAAGTGCCCCCCCCCCCCACCTTGAGCTTGTGCTCCTTCCTGTTGACAATGACGGCTGTGATTTGCTGGTCCATGAAGATGAGGATGGTGACGAGGAGGGCGGGGAGCGACGCCGCCAGGTACACCCACCAAGGGTTGCCACCGAACGGGGGCACAAACCAGCCTCTGTGAGGACTCGTGGGCTGCAGGCAGAATGAATGAATAAATAAGCAGGAGGCTGCGTGGGCCCCGTCCTGAGGCTTTGTGGATTTTCATATTAGCCAGCATGATTAGGTTTTAATGACAAGGCTTAAACTGGGGGGCTGGAGGAACACCTTTGCCACTGCTCATGAAAAGATGTTCTTAGACACACTGGTACTCTTAAGACACAGATACTTAAAGCAGAGCTTTCTTCGCTCCTTCCCGTTGCTCAGCTATTTAAGAAAAAGGGGAAAAAAAATGAGCATCAAAGTGTTTCCAAAATCTCAGCTAATCGCCACGTTATTTGATGCCAGCTCTCAATCAGCCCCCCACCCCCCCCAAAAAAAGATTAAGATCCCATTAAGATTAAAGTACTGTACAAATGCTGAGTTTGTTGCAGAGATTCAGGTTAATACATTCTGAGTGAAAGGTGCCAATGACCAGGCCGGTGGAACGTAAAACCTGGAGAGTTTAAGTACATACTCTAAGGAACATACCCTGCACGGCAATTTAGCCAATGTTGAAACAACGTTGAGAGCTGCTCGCAGGCCAGCTAAGGAACGCGTGTCCGACCTGCCACTGACCGTTACTCAACACACGAGTACAGAAATGTGAACTTACCTTAAATTCGCTCGGTACGATGAGTTTAGGTGTATCCACGCCAACCAGTGCATCCACACCACAGAAAATGAAAATGGCCAAGATGATGGCAAAGTCACTGATCAGCTTCCTCACCTGAGAGTGAGAAACATTTTCACTTAGAAACTGCAGATAGGTAATGGCTTATTATAAATGGCTAACACTCTGTTACGCATTACCTGCAATGTATATCATTCATCAAGACATTACTCAGGAAAGGTACGCTTGAAAGAGTTAAATACAAAGTTCACCTTCAGGTTTGTCAGAGAAGCAAACAACGTAAACAACCTAAAAATTAAAAATATACAATTCTTCAAGAAAACCCATTAAAAGCCTTTAGGACCAAGTAAAACAAAAACAACTATAGATACAAGGGATTCTTAGCATTTCTACATTATAAAGAGCAGCAACTATCAAAGGAAAACTGTTTCCATTTCTAACCTACAAAGAGCCCCGCGTTTCAGCACAAATCCAAGGACATTCGTGTAAGCAGCTGGCAGACGTTCAGCTGCGTTTTTTACACGATAAGCGAGATGAAAAATAAATCCAGCAGGATCTGTCTTTGCACTGCAAGTAGCAAGGCTGGGACTGAAACACCACTTCAAAGTTATGTTCAGTTTTTGTGCTAAGGCCTCAGACACGTTGCACGCTGACTCAGCCGGTGCCTCAAAAGCAGCAGGTCGGCGAGCGGAAATCCCAGACGAGGTGGATGTGAGCTCGGCAGGACAGTGCACGCCGGCGCGGCTGACTTACGGTGGTGGGGAAGAACCGGCTGGTCTTGAACTTCTTCAGACCCATGGAGCAGGAGTAGGTGCCGAAGAAGAGGATGAAGGACATGAGGGTGATGTCGGGCACAAAGCGGCAGGCTGGGCCTTCAAGCACGCCGCCGTATTTCAGGCACTCGTACTTCGTCAGTGACGCCCACGTGGCATTGGGACTCTGAAAAACGTGCACAAACATGTTTGCCAGGGGATAAATTCGGTTTGTAAACAGAGAAAACACACTGGGTGTGTAAATATGTAACAGGCATATAGCCGCTACACCGTTGACACAGGTGGGCCCAAGGTGTCCTGTGGGTGCATGTGTCATCCACGTTTCTGTCACGGAGCCACGGTAACTTTAACTGCTCCACTTAACTGAAAGGATTGATTTCAGTTAACAGACACTGTCTACTGAGTACCTTCCACAGTTGGGGGGGGGGGTGTCAAGTCTGCAAATCTGACACCGAAATAAACCAACGAGAAAGATGGCCGATACAATAACACAACCATTATCGGCTCAGGATCCAAATTATAAAAGGTGGTTTGTCTCTACTGCTAGGAAACAATGTGCTTTTTGAGTCAGTAAACGAAATATGGAAGAAGCACAGTAACTTCTGAAGAGTAAGACAGCTGGAGTGTTTGCTGTAACTAGAACTTACGAACAACGTTTTATGCTATGGGGAGGGGGCATTTATTATGCCACTAAACAGGCATTCAATCAATAACATCTTGCACATTTGCAAAAACTAAATGTTTTGAACAGAAACAGCAGAATATGGGTATTTAGTAATTAAAAATGTACATAAATGGTATTGTAAAAATAATGGGCACTAGGAAAATAATGCTAAAAACCATTAAGTGCATAACAACCCTAAACAAAGCCCTTTTAATTGCAAAAACAGCTGATAAGAAGTGGGGTCAGTTACCAGATCGGTAGTGTTTATCCAGGTACTGTCCAGTGAATTTTCATACAGCCCTGAGTCATTGCCTGTAAAGACAAAAGCACGTCATTGGACGCTTTTACAGTTTGTATCCATAAAAAAAAAAAACACTGCAACATTTTAAATTGAGTCTTCCTACTCTGTCCCATTTACATCAGAAACAAAACTAAAGAGGGAACTCTTATTCCTTAATATCTTGGCCTAAAACATAACAATTCATAAACAAAAAAGTTTAGTTTTTAGCTAGTACTAATTTGCAATGCAGGGAGACACTGCTGGACAAATGGCATGGGTTTATTCTAAATATCACACCTTCATGATTATATACGGAGTCTCTAAACTCAGAACGTCCCACAAAAGTAAAATGCGTTATGGATTTGAGTGCAGTCTGTCAGGCCTTAAAACTGGCATTAATACCGTCCACTGCTACATTTAGTAGTTTAATCCACTGCAGTGTCTCAGATAGAGTGACAGGGAAAAGGTAGGACAGGCTATCACCATTTCACCTGCAGGAAGAGGTAAAGCCTAACTATTGTGACCACACACATCCTGAGCAGACAGCTGTCAGCCTGTGTGACTAGATTAGTGAGGGTTATATGTCTCTGTGTGACTCCACTCTCCTCTGCGTGCAGGTTTCTGTGTGACTTGAGTCACACAGAAACCTGCAAAAACTGCAAAAAACGCCTAAACACTGCACTATTTCATCTTAACACACTCAACGCAAAGCGGCCCTTTACCTGAAGGTGGCGGCACACATCGACAGTCGTACTGGGTCACGTAATTGACACGGTAGTCGGAGTTGATGGGGTTATAGTGGGCCAGTTTAATCATCTTCTTGAAGGCGTCGTAGATGAAGATGAAGCTGATGAGGGAAGAGAAGCCCTCCTCCGTGAAGCGGGTGAAATACTGGACGAGGAAGCTGGCGTCCGTCGCTACCAGAACGAAGCAGAAGAACGCGGACCACAGACCGATCCACAGCCTGAACTCCAAATAGTCAAAGTCATTGTCCCTGCAAGGCGGAAACACAGTTGCTCTCGCGTCAATGGAGCTGCAGTTTAAGTTTGTGGAAAGTTCAGTTTGTGGAAACAAAAGCGAAACGCATCACCATTTCTTTTTAACTGTTTTGTACAAGTAAAATCAACAGTTAAACTCAGCAAACCACTAGTTTAGTAAATATTAGACACACAGCAGGTAGGGAAGGTGGAAGTCATGTAGCCATATTCAAGGTTCAAAATAAAGGTTAATTATTCATAGTGGAACATACTACACTCAATGTGAGGTAACATTATACCTTTGCAGTATCGGGTGAAAAATGCGACCCAAACATGGCACTTGAATAATACCACAACTGGCTTAAAAGAGTCTGGCGAGCACCGTTCCTAAAACTCAACACATCAAACCGTTTGCTTCATATGCACCTAAAATACCGGCTGAGGTTTTTAAAACCGCCAAAGGGATGTAGCCGATGCATCTGCTGACAATGGGGAAACGGACTGAGAGACGAACAGTGTAGGGACCGTTAGCTCAGGAGAACCAAGCAGCTCGACAGCGACTTCAGAGCTGAATATTCCGGTATGAGACCAGTCCGTTTGGAGAGGTCAGCTGGTACTGTGACGACGGAAAAAAAAAACTGCCGGTGTCTGTGTTCAAGCCTCACATCTCAGCAGGGTGGATCCAGCAGGGCACAAGAAAACAAACTAACAATACAGCCAGGAATTTGCTTTCTTATGCTTTCTGTGGGGGGGGGGGGGGGGGGGGGGGGGGGGGGGGGGGGGGGGGGGGGGGGGGGGGGGGG
>JABJVR010003240.1:0-53590 GCA_025773905.1 Chitala chitala | reverse complement strand
CCGCTGGCACCTGGCCAGTGATGTGCCGCCAATGGTTGCTGTGTGGCGTGTTCCTGTCATCTGGAAACATGAAACCGGGTGTGGGGGGGGGGGACCTGGGGGGGGGAGGGACAGGGGGGGGGTCGAATGGGGGGAGAATGGCAGGGCAGATGAACAGACAGAGTATCACACATCTGTCTGAGAAACTTACTGCCTGCTACTGCCCTACCAATGTAACACTGAGTCCACTAGCACCCCCCCCCAAGCCTGTTGGGAACAGCCTCATGGGTGATGGGTGGGGTTTCGTTGTCTGTGGTGGAGAGACGAGGGCGAGTGGTCTCCATGTATGATTTATGACCTGAGCCAAACTGGGGGGGCTGTTATTTTAGACTTCGTCATGGTGCCTGACCCCTGCTTTAGTCCTCATCACCCACACAGTGCCTTTAACAGACAAGAAAGAGGCTTTCAGCTGTTACACACTGGGTGCTGCACAAACACTGTGGAATATCAAATGATATTTCTAATTAAAAAAGACTAAGTATCGGACAGCAAGGGCTAACCAGCATAGACACACACATACACACACACACACACACACACTGTATAATTATAACACGCTACATCTTAAGCAACAAGTAACAGTGTCAGCAGAGCAATAATGTTTGATTGTATCGTCATCTCATCCTGTTAATTAAGCACCACCAAAGCACATTAGGAATGACCTATTGGAGTCCGTTACTAATCCATCAATGCTGTTACACATCATCAGGATAAAAACAGTGCAGTGAAAGGTGTGGCCAAAAGGTGATGTAGGCCTGTACAGAGTGCCTGTGCTTGTGTGACAGTGTGGCTAACTGTCCTAATAAAGGCCCCACCAGTGGAGAAAAAATATAAGGAGCCCTATGGCTGGGGTTATGACATGCCAAAATTATAATAGGTGCCCTTTTCATGTTTGCTCTCGCCCTTCATCGTTCTATGCTGGAAGCCCTTACCTTCATAGTGCACACAGAGGAAGTAGGATAACCTGGAATCGACATATAAGCATTTATAAGCCATTATAACGGTTCTGCCTTACAGAAATAGAATCATGTAAATCTGGTAATTTTTTTCCTCGTTGTCTCCCATAAACAAGTGAATTTTCTACAGTGGTTTTCAGACCTTTTTGTCACACTTAACTGTATATAAGATGCAGTTTTATCTGCATAATGTTAAAAGGCTTCTCCATAAATATATCTTTCTAAGAATTGGTGATTTAATGACTTACACGACACCAAGAAAAAACTATAATCCCTCCATTAAGAACAATTTTCTGCCATTTGCAGTGTTGTATAGTGTTTACTGTAGTGTATATATGCTTTAACTATTATGTTCATCCAAGTCAGCAGAGGATGAAGGTATTGCGGGGTCCACCTTTTCCCTTAACGAGCGGCTAATTTGACTAATTCATTGCGTCTGCCTGTCTTCGAAAAATATGTCAGAAATGTGAACTCTGCTGTTGAAAACATGGAAGTCCACAGAGAAACGTCTCGGACAGCAAAAGAATGACATTATTTGCCGGTTTTTGAAAACAGCATTAACTTAATCTAAGTAGTAAAGTGCGGCAGGGCTGATTCTGTGGAGATGCTGAACAGGGAGAGTTTTGGCACAGCTGCGGTTGAAAATGTGGAGAAACACTGTTCTGTGAATTAGGGTGTCTTCTGAATTTCCGCTGATGTTTTAAGCTGTTTTTATATTATTTTGTGAAAGGAGTTAGAAGAATGCAATGTTTACTCCGCATTCTTCATCCAGTGATTGAATAATCAAATCTATTTTTACAGTGGTTTTGTTGTGCAACAAAAGGCCCTTGTTTGTGTTTCACACAATCCTACTTAAGTTTGTAAATGAACGAAGAGCAAAATGCCCCAGCACTTGTGACCATCTAGAGAAAGCTGGGACACACTGCCAATATAACGCCCTCTGAGTTGGTGCCTTTGTTAACACACAAATATCAGCAAATGTTTAACTCCCAACATCATGTCTTTTATGTTTTGTGAAAAGATAGGAAGGGCACAGTTTCAATGGTGCTAAAACGATCTCAGATTTGTGGGACGCTGCTTTGCTCTTCAGAAGTAATTCTCAGGTCTGACAGTGTTGTTTTCACCCTACACTGTCTAATGGAGGGGTCAGTTGTCCATCCCTGCTGTTTCCACAGAGATTAATGATGGGAGGCAGCGTGAAACGGCTCTCCGTGTGAGCCGGAGAGTGACCGAAATATCTGAGAGTGATCTTAGCACCTTTAAACACTTGGTATAAGGGTCTGCTAAATGAAATGTTTAAATGTAGCATAAATTGTGATAGGCAGGTAAGTAATGTATGAGGTTTACAGTTTTAAAATTCTAATATGTTTAAGCGTGGGGATTGGGTCTCATACAAAGTGTCTGCGGCTCTCCTCGTATTTAGATGGTGAGGCTTTGGCTGAACACTCTTCTGAAGGGACTTACAACAGAGGCTGTTCTAGGACTTCAGTGACCTGCACTGGGCTGAGTAAAAAGAGTGTCCAAGTGTCCTGTTAACCCCTGGCCCAATATGAAGTGAAAGTAGTTTTGTAAATGGTCACCTTTGACCAAGTAGAGCTCACTCACATGTGAGTGTTTATACGGCCTGAGCACAGCAAACTGTGGTGTTGAGTCAGAAGTCAGCTGCCCTTCATGATGAAAGTGTCGTGATCAGCTCAAGATCCACAGGCCAGATACTTCATCTGCAAGCCTGCAAACCTGTCCTCTTTCATCATTAGCTCTCAGATTCCTTTGGCATGCCACTGTCTACTGGATGCATGCTTAAACTAGTTGTTTGGTAACAGTTACTAAACCATTTGATAAATTTCCCCTTGAATGAGTCTCCAATGGTTTTCATTTACCCACAGAAGAAGCAAGAGGTTTGCAGTATCTGTTCTCTCTAAAGCATAATTACAATTTTATGTATTACTCTCTATGGCTTTTGTAACAGGAAACTACACTCCATATAGACTTTTTTTTTCTTTCTAAATATTAAAAGGAGCATCAATGAATTTCCAGCAAACCCACAACTGCTAGATGACTAATTAGCTCAGATTTTTGGTGTTTTAAATTGATTTGTGCAATGGATGTATTAAGAGATTGAATTGAAGAATTGAATTATGTGACTCAAACTATTTCATGTTTGTCAAAAAATTAATGAAGAAGATAAACAGGGATGTTTTTAAAGTGATGTTTTTGCAACTTGAATAATTCTGTGCTTATTATTTCAGTTAACCTTTAATTCTTCAGCAGTTAACTTGTGTCTCTTAAGAATATAAATAAGAAATTGTGCAAGTTCTCCACGTTCATTTTAACACGATTTGACTTAAGATGAACACTCGATCAACAGCTCAATAAGAGGCGCTTAATTACGAGCTCAGATGAGTGTTGGATTAGCATGCGGGGTGCGCTGCAGATCGGCGGCTTCGCGTCACCTCGGCACAACTTCACAGAGCGGAGGCGACGCAGGAAATTAAGCAGGAGAAACGCAAATGGCTTCTTTTTAGTGTATCGCAACAGAAGAAGCACCTGGAGTTAGTGTCAGGTGACGGTGAGGTCAGAAAAACCGGCATAATTTGTGGTCTGACCGTGTTGTTTTACTGCTGTGTCTGAGACGTGCTTTATAGCAAAATGTCTTGCTTTGAGCCCTTGTCCTGGGTGATGTGTGGGAGCGGCCCGTGCACGGAGCCCGTGCGCCGCCTCCCTTTTACCTGTCGCCTGCCGCATGCTCACGGCGGTGCTGTTCTTTTGTCACGGAGTTGCACGGTGCTGCGGCTGGCACGCCATTAAAACGTGCATGAAAGACTGCGCCGCACATGTTTCAATATGTGCGGTTGAACATTAAAAATACAAGCGCTTCCCAAGTGCTTGTCTGCTCAGCTGAAAATCCATTTCTAAAATTAGGTCAGCTGTGTCTCCTCTGCGCTAAGGCAGCCTCCACTCCCCCTCCCTTTCAAGAAGCCGTCGTTCAGCGGTTAATTATGGTTCCCATTTAACTTTGTATAATTTAGAGGCAATGGGAGGGGGGAAAGGTTAAGCAGTGGTGGGAAAACTGTGGTAGGCCATATTATGGTCCCCTGCACACTGATTGACAGATGTAAGTCCCTTTTTATTGGCTGGTGTAGATGAATTTAGTACAATGGGTGTCAGTGATTGGCAGTGTACAGCAGATTCCGCCCACTGTCTTCCATCGCTAAGGCCAATGCCTGTGGTCCAAAGTCCAGTTCTGTAAGCAAAATCCCAGAGCATCTGAGGACAGTGTGGGGAGGGGCAGTTAGCGGGCAGCGTGGAGGTTAAGAACATCCTGCATTAAGCAGGTGAACGTGGAGGTGGCTTCGGTGGTCCGCACATCAGGCTGACTTTAACTGAAACTTTGCCCTCTTTTTACCCTCAGTGTTTTATGTACGCTGGTCTTGCCTAAAGGATGTGACAGAAAAATGTACTTTTATTATGGGATGTTAAAATACCTGCCCCGCATAGTCCAGGAATGTCTGTGGAATATTCTAGAAAGTAACCTTGACGCGTGAATGCCCAGATAAGAGTATTATTTTATTGTACCAAAACGCTCTCAAGCACCTCATGAAGCGCAGAGGAAGAGTTTGTGAAGGTTAGGTCCTCCCTTAAACTGCCTTAAAAAAGTCAGTGTTGGAAGTTACTTCCTGTCTTTTAGGTTATTAACTATTCCCCATTCCTTGCCTTTTGAACTCAGTGCTGACATGTACATGACAGCACATGAAAACACTGCTAGCTTTAAGCATGACCCTCCACCTTCTGACCTGCTGCCTACGTACACAAATGATGCTGCGTCCCACTGGAGACTTGTGATTTGACTGGGGTTACAGACTGAGAAGTGATATTGTGCCGTTATCGTTCTAACACTATGGAGTGGACTGGTTTAAGACATTAGAGCAGGTCTGCAGTGCTGACCTTGATGGTGACTTGCTTTCAGGGTCAGAACAGTAATTCAGTGATGATTTGCACTCCTAGACTCTGGTTGCCGTACTCATTCCCACTGCTAACTGTCATGTCTACAGGGGATAGAAGCTTTTATACAGACTGGCCGTTCTTTCTGCAGCCTCAAGAGTGCTGTGGTTGTAGGAGTAATTGCCAGGAGAGGGAAGATGTCACGTCACACTTCCTTCTCAATTTAGTCCCTCTCCTATGAAACGAAAAGGCTTCAGATTTGGTAGTGTGTGGTATGACTGAGCAGGTGCAGTGTCTCCACTGCAGCACGACTCGTCTCATGTTGAAGAGCACAGGGGAACCACCTCTATTCTCAAGTCAGCCTGGGCTTGGTAGAGCAACGTGAACCCAGGACTGCTTCGGTAGTTTCAGTTCAGTCAGTCAAAAACGTGCATCTCAGCACAGCCTCCGCCAAAGCTGAGAGCTGGAAGCGTGTTGATCTGTGGGCTCGATGAGATACGTTGGTGTGCGGATATGAGAAGGACATGGTGAAGAACATCTAAAGATCATTAAATAACCAAGGCAGGGGTCCATGACTGGGCTGAGTCAGGCTCTGTGGAGTCATGAAGGAAGAAAATGAGTCCAATCTTAAAGTTCAACCTATTCTGTTCAAGTATCCTAGCATGCAGAATAGACCACTCTCATAACTGTGTTTAAGGGAGGGGAAAATTTGGGGTGAACAGGTGGAATCAAAGAGGTTCCAAATCTGTGTATAGGTGAAGATGTTTTTGAGTCTTTTGGCCAAGGCCTCCACGCATGTGCTCGATACAGACAAGGTGCCCGTCATGCTAAATTAATTCACCTTGAGCACTGGGGTGTGATAATCTCTTGTGTGTAAAGCAGGAGAGGAAAGTCATCTGAGGACAGGGAGCGAGAGGGAGAGTTCAGCACCAGTGCTGACTGAGAACTGAGTACAGCAGGGAAAGTTCAGCACCAGTGCTGACTGAAAACTGAGTACAGCAGGGAGAGTTCAGCACCAGTGCTGACTGAAATATCTCTAAGAGCATTGGTTGTGTTTGAATGATTCCTGCAATAATGACGAGTTTAATGTGCCCAAAAAATGTGGGTTTTAAAATGTATAATGGGGACTGGTAGTTTCTAAAGCTTTGCATCTGGACTCAACTAAGTCTTTGCAACCAGATATTTGTCATGTAGTCACTGTTGTGTAACTGGCTAGCCTGTATACAAAGTACAAATCTTTTGGTGATGTGAGGTTTTGAAACTGAACATATACACAATTTAGGTAACATTACACTAATAAACCAGAACATTAATAAAGTGTAAGCTGTATGTGTGTTTTGGCAGGAGTATCAGATGTGCTGTGTATAGTCATGTGCTTATAACAACTGTGTGTGTGCGTGTGTGTGTGAGAGAGAGTGCATGTGTGCGCACCAAGATAATGAGCAGTTCACTACACCCATGTGTAATTTTACATTTTAGACACATGGTTTCTCTTAGAGGTTACTGAGCTCACAAGCCAGGTTGTGGTAGAAAAGAAACGAGTGTGAAGAAAATTAAATCAGTGAATTCAGTTCAAGGTCAGGTAGTAAAATCCAGTCATTAAAACCCCTTCTCCTTTCCTGCATCCCTCGCTCTGCCCTCACCATTTATGGTAGTTCTGTGATTCTCAGCCAATGAGGGCTCACAGATAGCCGTGTGCCTCTCTTTGATTGGCTAGTCTTTGCATGTCATTACTGCTGCTTTGTTATTCAGATCAGGGAAGGCTGGGGGTCTTTGGTGACCCAGGGCTGTTTGAAATGGTCTGCATTACATCAGTGGACTACGAGGGCAGCTTCTGGGTTTTAGGGAAGCAGCGGGGGGGGGTGAATCTACATGACTGCCATGAGAGCTGGATTTATGTTTATGAACAGGTATTATCTTTCAATATGCTTAACATATTATAAGATATCATTTGTTTTCGTGTCCATCTCCATAGCATCACAGTATGTGAGATCTGAGATTCCCCTGCCAATTAGCACAGAAAACGTGAGCCACGCACCACTGCAGCATTACGTTTTGTTGCTGGTGTTGGGTTCCTGTTTGAGGAGCAGCTGTAAGCAGACCTCATTTACCAGCATACAGATGCAGCAATAAACAGAACATAGAACATGAGGAAGCAGAGGTGCTGTGAGGACTCACTGCTGGACCACTGAGAAGTGCCCTTAATAAAAAATAGTGCTCTTTGCTGGAATATCTTATGTGCCTACACACACACACACACACACTCACAGTCACACATAATGGTCTGACAGTGAAATCGATCCAACAGTGTGCTCCTTCCTCAGGGAGGGACGGGAGGAGTGAAACAGCTGGTGTGTGTAGCAGTGTGTCTCTGCAGTGGCCCTGGAGCACCCCAGCCAACTGTCAGGCTGTAACTTAAAACCCCACCCCCCCACCCCCTTGTCCATTGTTCCCAGTAAACACAGCGGCCTGTGTTACCCGCCCAGCAGTGGGCCACTGGACGTCGTCCGAGCCCACGCCTGCAGGCAGCGCGTTCTGCCTGATGCGCTTCATGACAGGTATCAGCCATTATCAGAATGTCTCAGCACTCCCGCAGGGGGTCTGCTCTGCCTAGAATAAGGTGGTTTTTATAAATATAAATCTGTGTAACATATACATGAAAGATTTATAAATTTAGACTTGGCAATTAAAGACCTACAAGACAGTAAATACAGGAAGTGAGAGGGGAGGTTCAGGTGGAGATGTTGATATCAGATATTTGGAAAACATTACAGAAACGCTCAGCGTGGGAGTTGAGGACCTCCAGAAATGCGGCTCACACACAAATGCTACAGACTTTGACCCTTGAGTTTTGCATGTCAGCGGAGGAGGTGGTGAGGTGTTGTTCACCCCCCTCCCCACACTCTCTCCCGAGTGCCCCCAGTTCCAGCGGTGAGCAGGCCCGCTGGGTGACAAATTCACACGCGTCCTCACGGCTGTCAACAGACCCAGCCTGTTGCTCAGAGTGTGCTTTGGGCTCTCCACTCGGGTTTCTGACATCCAAGGTTACATCTTTCAATCTCCAGCAACACCCCCCCCCCCACAAACACCCCCCAAACCAGGGCAGGAAGGAGGTTGTAAAGAGGAAGCTGCCCACCCTCCTCTCCCCAGCAGGGATGGGCTGTGTGGCCCTCAGTAAACACGTCTCCCTCCTGTTGCCCCTGGTTACCCGCTCCTCAGTTTCTCTGTCCTGCTCAGATAGCGGTGCAGGGCCGATGACATTATTTACGCACCAAGTACGTGATGCGTTTGTTTCTACAGGGTTACACCATGTGAAAAATTCAGGGAAACCAGTTTGTTAAAATGGCTCCATTTGGACTACTAAACACAAAACGCATTCCTACTCCTGGCCCATGTCAGTGGCTGTTCAACTTTGCTGAGATACGATACGGTGCACGATACGAGTGTACGTGGAAAACACCTTGGCACGTCGTCGGCAAAGGGCCGCTCTGGTGGACCTTCAACCGTGGGCTGGGTTCGGGGGGCCAGCACAGACCATGTTGCCCTGGGCTGAGGAAGTGAGTTCTAATCCGCAGGGTGCCAGCTGTCTCCCTCTATACGCCCATATGTGTGCAAACACACATTAGCCGCTTATTGGATTTGCGCTTGCTCCAGGCGCAGCACCTCCTGCGACAAGCGGCCCACGTGCAGATGTTAATCAGCTGTTCCCGTCCGCCCGCCCTCCTGCCTGCGTGTTTGTCTCCCATTGGGGTAACAAAGGTCACTGATGGCATCGCTGTGGTTGATCACCTGTCTCCTGTCCACACCTGGCCGTGTGCTCCGGCCCCAGAGCCGTCTGAGGTTTTCAGTATCAGGATACCTGCAGCCAGACCTGCTGCTATTTCACAGCCCTGCCGACATGACGAGAGGCACCGGTCACACACCGGCGTACGCAGCAGCAGGGCCGTTCGGCGGAGTTCTCTGGCTGCCGTGGGGCTCGTGCTGCCCCACGGTTTCGCAGCGTCGATTCGAAAGCAACTCTTCAGGTCTCGGTCTGAACCAGAAACCTCACCGCCTGACACACACGAGCCCTGCGTAGTTGTGTTCCCAAAAACACAAACCTTCGTCACTGGGTCTCGTGAATTTACGCACAGAAAGGGAGCTGGGAAGGCGTGCGGCCACCCGACTCGTGTTTCAGTGTGTTTTTGGAACACTTAATGGCCTCGTGTGATGAATGAGAGCTGGAGAATCATCGCGGCTGACCTGGCATCCAGCATCGTGACATTCTGCTAATGGAATCGAAGATAACTTTATCCGTCACTCCATCCTATTTCAGCGCTGGTTACAGAGCAGCTAAATCCAGCCACACTGGCTGGCAGTTGAGTAGCGAGGCAGGCGGGTTGCTCTTAGCCTGATAACCGTTTGCTTTTCCTGATCAGATTCTGCTTGTTTGCAAAACATTTGTTGAAACATTTGTTAAAAATGCTTTTTGAAAGGCGGAGGTGGGAGGAAAAAATTTCACATTAGCAGAAACTTCAGGAAAGTTTTAATTCTTATCTGGTTCATTTCAGAACTCCAGTTAGTTCAGCACCAGATGAGAGTGGAAACAGTTGTTTAGGGACATCGTGTTCAAAATGAGCTCATCCACAGATGGAGGCTAGACTTTGAGCCCTGAAATGGGCTGAAGAAGGAATGTCCTCCTTGAAGCGCGTGGC
The DNA here is from genome assembly GCA_025773905.1 of Chitala chitala. Taxonomy (NCBI): domain Eukaryota; kingdom Metazoa; phylum Chordata; class Actinopteri; order Osteoglossiformes; family Notopteridae; genus Chitala; species Chitala chitala. The sequence continues at coordinate 43,959 of JABJVR010003240.1, read as the reverse complement.
CTTGAAAGCAGCCCAGATTTTAATCCAAAGCCCAAAAATCACAGTCACCACTTTGAGAAGAGAAAAAACGCATGTACGTGCACAAATGTCCCTGTGCACCGCCTAACCAGCCTCCCCACTCTCTCGCCCTGGCCGTTTCCTGTCTCGCTGCGTCACTCGTAATAACAGATATCATTGTATTCATGAGGAAGTAGGATGATAAACCACGGTCTTGGGATCTTTCCGTTCCCGTTTGGACAGAATTCAAGCACAAATCGATATGCTTGTAACAGACTTGTAACAAAACGGAAACAAAATGCAGCGGCAGCAGCTACAGTGACATCCAGATACCCTGTAAGATGGACTGTGGCTGAAACCAGCTGTGTAGAACCAGAGTGCACCAAAGCTGCAAACTTTGTGAGAAGTTCTCGCTCCTCACACCTGTGTTGGTAAACCCTAGCGTACGGTGAGGTAGTGTATATTCATGCTTGTGTTCTCATGCACCGTTCTACAACACACACAATCAGTGAGTCACACACATCTTTTCTGTCGGACTCAAGAAAATACGCTGTGTTGTCCCTTTATTTGTGGTAGACCTTTTGAGTGTGTCATGCGAGTCCTTTTGGTACTTTCCGAGAGAAAGAAAACTAAATATGGATTCAGCAATTTGAATATTATAGGAGCCTTTCAGTTGTCGCCTGTAAAAAATACTGAGGTGTCTTTTACTTATGCAAAGGTACGTATGAGCCGGTGCGTGTGCTGAAGTGTGTCGTGAACCTGTACGACTTCGGTGTGCTCGTCCAGCGAGTATCTGCTAAACTGGAATGATGTAATCGGGTAAGTAAACACACGCTGCTATGCAAAGCGTCTGTGCTCGTGTTTACAGGCCAAGCTGGTTCCACCTGCTCCAAGCTGCCTACACTGACATGGAGAGATGGCCTGGGGCAGTTCCCTTCTTCTTCCATTCCATGTGTACTAAAGTAGCGTCCCTGCACTCTGGGGTACTTCCCTTTGTGGCCAAAATTTTTCCATGTGAAAGAGTGTCAGGCTGTTGTAGCCAAGACCATTACTTATAAACCAGGTCTGCTCAAACTGCTGCCATGTTTTGGTAAGAAAATATTTTTAGACTCTTTTAGGACAGGAGGCTGTGTCAGACACATTAATATCTTATGGACATTTTTTGGTCTTCAGGTGGTTACATGGTTACATCAACCCACAAGGACCTCTTCACCACACCTGCAGCCCCAGCATACACTTTCCCAGTTTGGACGTGAACTCCTGCCCCCGAGTAGCCAGGTGCAGTTTCTGTCAGCGAGTGCCGAGCACGAGAATGCATTTCGCCTGAGGCTGCATTGCTGCTGCATGCAAAACATCTGGCTGCAGGCAAGTGAGAACCGCAGAATAAGTCCTTAGACTAGTCACTCGATCTCTAAGCCGTGTTAAAAATAAACACACAAACTGATATGGAACGATAAGAGAGCTGTAATTTACTAGAGGTTGTCTGCAAGACAACATGAAGAGCGAGTGAGTACACATCAGTTCAGTACATTTCAGGGCTTCCTGCCCAGCACCCTGGCATTTCCCTTCTGCTCTGGTCCACACTTGCTAACAGCTACAAGTCCACTGTTTGACACCTCTGGACAACCTCACAGCCTAATATTCACAGCAGAGCACCTCTTGCCCAGTTAACGGTCTCTCATTGGCTGTGGAGGGTCTTTTTGGCCCAGTTAACAGCCTCTCAATGCTTGCACGATGTCCTCTAGCCCAGATGCCAGCCTCCCATTGGTTGTGCGATGTCCTCTAGCTCAGATGCCAGCCTCCCACTGGCTGTATGATGTCCTTTAGCACAGATGCTGGCCTCCCATTGGCTGTATGATGTACCAAACAGAGAAACCCAGTGCCTCTCAGTGAGATGCGTGGATGGTGACAGTAGCCCTGACAGCACGATGGCCATTAGATGTTAAGGCGTGTACCCAAACCCTTGCAGCAGTGGTGCAGTATGAATAAATGAGAAAGTAGTTATATGCCATGTCCTGTTAAAATTTGCAGTGACATAATTATCTAGAAGGATTACAGCTAAAGCCTGAAAACGTTTTGTTATTGCAGCCTTTAACTCTGAATGATTGTAGTAAAATCACCTGGCTACACAGATGAGTAAAACTGTAACTGGATATAAGATTTTGCTACTGAAATAAAGTGCATTCATTAAGCACTGTGTCTGCCATGCTTTTGGCATGCTGTCACGGAGGGCGTGAGATAGACGTGTTCTTGTGGATAGTGTTATTTAAACTCGAGTTAATAACTCCCCAGGGAATAATACAGGCTCTTTTGTGGTGACAGATGTTTGCAAGTGGAGGGCGGGTAATTACACCTCTGGCTGAGGAAATGCTGGAAATGAAGGGGTTAAATAATTGTGTTCTTTGAGAGAGGAAGTGAAATAGTGCATGGAGCAGACCTGTAGGGCCACAGGAAGGGGGGTGGAAGAAATAATGTTGAGGGGGAGGGGGTATTTAATGCATACCGAGGAAGATGGAGATTATAAAGGTGAAGTGCGAGATGCAGGCTGGTGATGTGTTGACACAGGGCTGGGACAAAGGTCGAGATTACCCCCCTCCCACCAACATACACACCTCCCACACACCACGGAGCCCACGCGGTAGTTGGGGGTATCAGAAGTTGGGCGTGACTTGACTGAGGTGAGTGGGGCCTACAGCTCCTTGTTGTTAATTAGTTTCCACCACAGTCAGTCCTGGTACCTCTCAGACAGACGGAAGGCCAAGTGTCAGTGGGCAGCAGCTGCGTTATGCTCGCCTCACTGTGTTCAGTCACTGTTCACTTGTAGCTGTGGTGTTGAGTGACTGTTTGCTTCTAGTCTTGCTCTATTCAGTCACTATTTGCTCCTAAACTCACTGTGTTCAGTCACTGTTTGCTCCTAGTCTTGCTGTATTCGGCTGCTGTTTGCTGCTGTCCTTGCTGTGTTCAGTCACTGTTTGCCACTAGCTTTGCTTTGTTTACTTGCCGGTTGCTGGTAGCCTTACTGTATTTATTTGCTGTGTGCTGCTACTTTGCCGTGTTCAGTCACCATTTGCTGCTAGCTCAGCTGTGTTCAGTTGCTGCTTGCTGCTAGTCTTTCTGTGTTCAGTCACTGTTTGCAGGTGCCCATCCCTGTGATTGTGAACAGCAGTGTAGTGCAGAGCGGTGAAAATCTGGCTTCCTTTCTTAATGACAGACACTGAAGGCTCACTTGTTCTGTGTCACTTCAAAATATTACCCCCCCCACCCACCCACTCCCCCACCATGGGCCCTGATTGTTCTCGGCCAAACTTGACCTGAATGTGTCTAATGCCAAATCCAAGCTGTAACACCAGAGTACAAACAAACTTCACCTTCAGACCTGCACCAGTGACCTAATTGCAGTGATGTCACATGCATACAGGGCTACATCAGGGCTGTGATGCATCTGAGAGAGGACCACCGCCGTCACGGCTGTAACTCAGGGACCGAGCCAGGGCTTGCCTGGGTGACGTCACCTTCAGGCCAGCACGGCGCGTTGGGTAAGGACAGCTGTCGACTCGCGCACAACACAACAGATGCGTCCTCAGAAACACATAGAGGGTTTCTCTGACGTTCGTTATTGCTTTGAATGGATGCAAAAGTGAATGTAAATTCACAAGCCAAGATTAGATATCATCTTCAAGTGAAGGGCAAGGAGAGGCGATGTGTGTTCAGTACGGGAAGAGCGGCGTGAGTGCGGAGCATGACGTGATCTCAGCTTGGTTTGGCGAAAGCGTACAGCATGATGTGATGTCAGTTTCTCTTCCCAGGCCCAGAACACAGCGCTTCACTACGAGCTTGTACCAAAAAGGTTCTGTTTGCTGTTACTGGTTAACAGTTACTGCACATGCTCTTGATGTTCGGCTGAAAATGAGCTGTAGGAAAATATGAGAGAAAAGGGCAAAATCCACTGAATAAAACTAAGTGAATAGTTTTGCTTAGGCCTAGTGACAGGTTCCCACAGGACCCTGATTGTGTGTGTGTGTGTGTGTGTGTGTGTGTGTGTGTATGGACGCACGCGTCAGTGTGACAAAGAGAAAGCGTTACCTGCTTTTGTGCATCGATAGCCAAAGGTTTCCATTGGAGAATTTTTTCACACTTTTAGCAGGTTCACCTCACTTTGAACCGGCCCTTCTTTCACCCACGGTTTTGTGACATAGGAGAACAGCTTCCAGCTGTGGTCTGAGGTCTCCTGGCACACAGGTCCCGTGTGTGCTGCCTCCCCATGTTACCAGCGTGTGCACGGAAACCGCTCTGGGAGGGGAGGGGCTTCCACAACCTAACAGTCCTACAGGTGGAGTTTGAGCAGTGAGTGTTGACAGATCCCACCCCCCCACTAGTAACAATGAACTAAAATATATGTTTCCTCTTCAGAGAGGATGTTCAGAAGGCTGCCTCAACCTCCCAGGACTTTTCCATGCATGAAAGACAATGTCAGCTGAAAACTGCAGAGTTGTGATGCTAACGCTGTTGGCCAGTGGACGGGCATCACTTGTGACCAGGCAAATCTGTCGGGTGCACATGTGCGTCGTGCTTTTTGCAGCTCCACCCCTTAGCAGCCCGAGCATCGTTAACATAACTTCCTGTGTGTGAGGACTCAGCACTGCGTCAGATTCAGGCCAGTGCAGATCAAGTTCACCTTACGTTTTTGGCCAGTTAAATTAAACCAATCAGGTGTTGCACTGATTAAGGCACCTACTAGGTGTCCTGTCCTAATGCTTGTGAATCAGCCAACTCCTCCACATGAGGTGTGGGCCCTTAATGGATAGCTTACCTGCTGGCATCCCTGTGCCAACCTCCCGGCAACAAGGACTGCTGTATTTAGCTCCCCATGGGAAAATTAAGTCCATGAATAAAAAAAACAGCCAGTGGAAGCTCTGATTCCGTCAGCTGTAAATGTGTCCAGTGAGAGAGAGATTAAAACTGCACGAAACGGGCTGGCCGTGCCTGTCCAGTTCACACACACAGCGGCACGCGGTTTCCTCACATTCGGCCTGAACAGCGTGTGTTCAGCGTCTTCTGGGTGAGCATGGACAGCTCAGAGACATCCGTTTGGAAGGACTGAAATGGAATGGTGTGGAGTAAACGCACACAGACATACCTGGAGTGTGAGCCTCGCAATCAGAGATGGCTAAACTGAGCATGGAGAGGGATGCTGGACAGTTACTGAGCAGAATACACTCAGGACCCCTGAACACCAAGCCAGTGAACGGGTAGAGCTGCAGTTAACACTGAATGCTGAAACGCTTCAATTACCTTAAATTGGCATGTGTTCTGTAACATGACATATACAAGAGTGCCTGTCCTATAAATACGCAGCCCCAGTTACACAGAAAAGGGTTTCACTGCTCAGTGACGGCACATGAAATAAACATGTTTAGCAGCTTCATAGAATGTGTGTTTGTAGATCACAGGTGCTCAAAGATTTATGACAGGGAAAAAACTGTCATAAACCGTGTATCTTATAACCGTCTGATGGTATTCATGCTCAGAGTGCAGTCACGGTCTTCACAAGAGCGTGTCTTCTACGGTTTGGAGCCGAGGTTGTTAAAAACAAAGGACCTTGGTTTGGTTTGGCTTTGGTGTCTTTGCTGTGTGTGCGCACTGGAGGGGGTGAGTGGGTGACATGCTCCAGCCACGAGAAAGGCAGCTGTGGCTGGTATGTGCAGAACCCTGTGCAAACTCCCCCACCACCACCCTACTGCTTGGGGGAGAAGGGCTGCCCTAGTTAAAGCTTTTTTTGCACCCCTAGGCATGCTCAGTGCAGCGATGAAACGTTAGCATCGAAACGCCACCACAGACGTTCTCTTCTCGCTGTCCCTGGTTACCCCTTCAGCAGCCATGTTGTTTTCCCCCACTGAAAACAGGCCAGACATCCAGCCACCCCATTCACAGGATCGATGTGTTTTCTGCTGTAGCTACCCTGTTTTACAGTGGAGATCTGGACTGGTCTTGCAGTGCTTTTAAAGACTGAAGACATGACACAGATCAAGGGACTGGGATTACAGCAGGGCTGTCGTTTTAAAGCCTCAGTAAAATTTTGGTCAAATACCTGGCAGTTTATGTAAATGAAGTGTGCAAGCATCTTCAGGTGTCACAAACAGCTTGGAATGCTGTGAAACGAACACAATGCGGAGTGACACAGTACACACATCTGAGAGAACACTTTCTGTTTCTCTCTGGCTGTCCTTTTGAAAACCACACGTCTGTAAATAACTGTATCTGAGGCGTGGTAGATGTGCTCTGTCACAGCAGTCTCGTGCCACCTGGGGTTGCCACAGCTTTCCCGTCAGAATTCCCCCTCGATAAAACCTGGCCTGAGCTGAACAACGAGAAAGTGAAAGAGGGATTAATGGGGAAATGACAAAATTTACAGATAGAGGGTTTTATCAGGACAGAATCTTCCCCTAGGATTCCCACAGCAATCTTCATTAGTAAACAGCTAAACAGTTTCCAACATCAAACAAACCATGAGAACCAGCTCTCTGCCCCCCCCCCCCTCTCTCTCTCTCTCTCCCCGTCTGTCAGACATGCAACATCTCCACAGTTGCCCTTTAACCTGAACACTAAAGCACATGAAGTAATAATGATTTGCTGTGGATTTCCTCTCCCTGCTCAATGCTTGTCTCTAAAATTTTACCAAAACTTTTTTCATTTTGGAAAGAAAAACAACATGGGTGTAATCAGACATTAAAGATGGATTTACAGATACATCATAAATTAGGACTAGATGAGAAAATATTTCTGCCCGTGCATAAAAATGATATCATGCACAGAAAGCATGACCTGGGCTGCCATGGCTGCACTTCACTAACGCAGATGCACCTGAGAAACGATGTGAAACAGTGAGTCTCCTTGAAATTCTCCTCGCCTGAACCGTTAAAGGCATACCGGCAATCTGCGATTATAATACGCTCGCACGTGGCACCTGGCGCATGCTGGTAAGACACGTGGGAGTCACCTTGGAGCTGCCGTAGAGGCCCCCGACCCAAATGAATATGCATTATGTGTCGGCTGGTTCTGGCTGTCGCCCGTACCCAGCGGAAACAAGGCAAACACGGTGACAGAAGCGGACTTCACCACACGCTCCAGTACAGGAGGCAGAGCAATGGCACGTGCCCCCCCACGTCGGAAAGCTGGTGACACATCATAGTCATGATATTTTTACCCATTTATAATATTAATAATGTTCCCACCGATAAACACATTAAGGGGTGATAATGCAGGGCCTGCGGACTGACTACCTTCTCCTGTTTAATATTGCTGGACTCCCAGTTTACAGCTCACACCTGAAGTTTAGATCCTGTCCTCCGGCCTTCATCGTATCTGGTTAATGTTAGTGTGTAAAGCCATTAGGGGCCCTCACTGATGTGACACGTATGTGCCGCTACACACACTGGAGCTACTCTTGAGGCTTAGACACCGGAATTTTTCTGACACGGTGAGGAATGTGTTTTTCTCTGCCATGTGGGTATGCATGTGAACACAACATTGGACTCTTCTGAAACGCTTGGATGCGAATGGGTCCGCCACTGCATTTAGCATCTGACAAAACCGCCTGTTCTGCTTCCCAGTATACCTGAGCTCCTCACCTGCAGTAAGCCTAAGCCAGTACTGACCAATGAAATGCTTATTTAATTCTTTGACCATTAGTGTGTCTCTCTTCCTCTGACCCCCCCCCCCCCCGTTCTTCTCCTCCTGAACTTGTGACGCTCATCACTTGGCTGACTGGAGATGAAACAAAGGAACCCTTTGAAGATTTAAAACTCATTCTGTGTTCAGGCATGAAGTCTGAACAGCCGAGTAAAAGGAGCCATTGACTCCAAAGAGCGAAAAAAGTAAATGAACCAAAAAACTGCTATTTCAGAAGGCCTTGCTGAACACAGCTGAATTCCCAGACCTACATAGCCAAGGAGGGGTTTAAAAGACCCCCATCGGTCCCACGCTCCATCATGGACACTGTGCCGTTGCAGCCAATCAGGGGGCTGAGAGTCAGAGCTCATCCACCAATCACAGCGACAGCTGTAGCACACTCGCCGCTACTGGCTCTTCAGAACAGGAATGTGCAGAGTGAACGTTCTCAAACCTCTGCCGGTGAATGAAGGACTTGTTTTATCATACCTGACACACATCCGACCCCAGTCTCATGACCAAAACAGAAATTTGCAAGCAATATCTGAAAGTGCTTTAACAGTTTCCAAGTGTTTCAACAACGCACTTTGCTCTGTTAACGTCTTGGGCGGGGGGGTGCATGTTGGGAAGAGGACAGTATCAACAGTGTAGCGAACAACTGGTGTGAACTGCTCACAGCTCAGACAGCTGAGGATGTGTCGACGGGAAGCAGCCAGGCCCCCAATCCACAGAACATCTGCACGACCACAGTGATGCGAATTTAAGTGATGCCCCCGTCTCCTCCCAGATAACATGGCCCTTTGTAGTTCTCCCCAAAAGAAAAGGAACATTCAGCTAGTCATGAACGGAGGAACAAGAGAAAAGTGTGACACGTGCTGAAGGGGTGAGGTGTGGGGAGATAAGTGTGTGTGTGTGTGTGTGTGTGTGTGTGTGTGTGTGTGTGTGTGTGTGTGTGCGGGGGGGGTCTGTGTCTACTCGCTCGCATTCAGAGCTCTCCCAGCCAAAGATGGCAGGTCACTGGAGCAGGAGAGAGCACTTAACACACAGATAAGATAAAGTGCAGAGATTCTTCATCAAATACAAACCACACCACAGACTCACTTAAGAATTCCTGAGTGGGGGCAAACTCCCAGAGTGGTCACTTACGAGACCCCGCCCCTCCTTTCTGTCTCCTAACACAAGTACAGGAATGTTTAACCCATGAGCTTTCTGCATTCAGAGGAACAGAGTCACACAAATGAGATGAATAATTATTCGTCAGTCTGGAATGCAAAGAATTCTGCAGCAGAGAGTGGGCACTTTACACAGTGTCACTTCAGTGATAAAAGGACCCACCCCACGGGCCATAGATGGTGAGATTCCAGAAGAACTTTATTACTCGATTAACAACTTTTTCAAAGGTCAAAACTAAGAAAGTGTTATACATTCTCATGCATAAAATTCACTTAGACTTTCATGTAACTTGATAAGGAAGAATAACAGACAACGTTTTAAGCAATCACAAGGGCAGCGAAACATAGGGTTAAGGATTATTTGCCGTGTAAAACCACTGTAACGGAATGTTTACTCCACACAGGTTTCCAGGAAGGAAATATCACTCATAATTACAACCGTTAATAGACAATGTTATACCAATACAGTTTGAAATAATAAATACAGTCAATAAATGCTCAAAAACAACCCTGCCATCCTGCATTTATACGTATGACTTGTGACCTACACGTACATACTGTATACAACGTGATTTACTGAGACATAAAAATTTCCAAAGCTTCATCTTAAACGTTAATATTGTTAATTAACACAGACGTAATGTCTTTCTCAGTTGAGTGAATAAGTGAATAAATTGAGTGAATAAATGGCTGGCCTGTTGCGTATCGGTTTCTTTGATTAACCATAAACAATAAACGGAATAACTAGTGTTGTTTTGAGATGCGGACAGATTCGGATGTTACGTGATATTCAGATTGTATGCAATAGCGTATTTTACGACATAATTTCCATGTGTCGTAATAGAAAATATAATGACACACAACCACTTCAAGAACTACCTGGTTCCGTGGAAAATCTCGCAGTGAGATAAAATAACATCTAATTTGTCGCCCAATATAGTTATACATGACATGAATACAAAATACCTATTATCAGTTATATATTTCCTCTCGTTGCTATTTTTCAACAAGTGTATACCCTCTATGAAAAGCAAATAACTAAACATGGCCAAATATTCGTATTGCGTAGAAGTAAATCAGTAAGGGGGAACCACCGACTGAAGGTGCTTTCTGTTTCCTTTCTGGTGCTAAACAGAGTGTATTGTACTGTGGCCTGTTATTTATGGACTACAGAATATCAGTTTTCCATAAAATGATTACTAAATAAAAACACGCGATTGTCCAGATCCCAAAAAAGCATAAGGTATAAGTGTTGCGTACCATAGACGAACCCACCATCAAATCATTGTTTGCCAATGGCAGGACCCGAACACTATATTATTTCAACGCATTTTTTTCTCTGGTACATACAAATCCATGCGAAATCCTGACTGTGTCGGATTCCTTTCAATTTGAAATGCAAATGTCACTTCCTCATTAACATAGACCTCACTATGGAGCCATCTGAAAATCAACAAGCCAACTGCAGAAAGTACCTATATCTCGGAGAGGGGGGGAGGAGCAGCACCCACCAGCAGAGCCTCCCGATTGGGTGGAGGTGTAGAGCACGCCTGATGGGTGGAGTTTCGGGTATTTTTCTAGGCACTGCTCGTACACCCCAGTTACTAGTTGCCCGACGTTTATTCATCAGCCTCCGTTGACGAGCCGGGGCAGCACTGCCGATCCAATCAACAATATTTTTCGTTAGGAAACTGTTCTGCGCGGAGCACTTGGATGCTTAACACGTCTTCTACTGGATTGTTTTAAAACTTAAAATTTTTGTCTTTTTTTCCCTTTTGGTTTTTAAACGAAAAAAAAAAACACAACGACATGGGATCCCAGTCATCCAAAGGAGGAGTGGCTGTAGACGGACAAGCCGCTGTCGCTGATCCCGCTGCAGCGAAAAGTAACGGGCAGGTAGGAGCGCGCGCCCCGCTAATGCAACACTTTGCCTAATTGACTAGATGGTGATGATGGTGGTGATGATGGTGGTGCTGTAAAGCAGTGATGCGATGCGCCTGACGCGTCTGCCAAACGCATTCTGTTGGTGTCCAGCGCACCGAGTTTGACAGACATTATTTCACTTCAAAGCGGTGAATTCCGATGGTGGTTTTCACGTAGCGGGTAGGAAACCCACGGGTGTGAATTACACTGGTGGCTGGGTAATTGATAGGAATATACAGAAAAATAAAACGGAACCATAACTATTTTGTTGGTTAATTTGGTTCGTAATATCACTCGTTGGTTTGGTGATTTGTTGCCAGTCGGCGTAGCGCACCGTCTGTGTCGGCGAGACATCTGTCTGTCTAGTGAACTTATAAAAAATATTTCGTAAATCAGAAAACAAGCGCTATATTCTTATCCCCGGATTGGAAATTTTAAATAAATAACGGGGAAAAAGTGGTGCATACATGTAGGATGTAGGTTTTTCTGTGTTGCCAGGCAAACGGCATGTTAGATGGGGACAGCGTAAAACCCCCTACAACGAAATTAGCATGTTGTAATTTCTGGGGTTTTTTTGGACTACTAGAGGACGTATTAGTAATTTTGATTTAAGTTTTTACGTTTTATGGGATAAAGTTAGCTAGTAATATTGAGACGTGTTAATTTTAAATTTATTCAGAACATAAATTTGAACATAAATTTGAACTAATGCTATAAATATTTCCAAAATTTGTTTAGTTCAAGAACACAACATTTCCAGAGTTGCTTGTTTAGAGGTTTTAATTTAGTGTTTTTATTCCATTGTTTGAAGATTACAAAGGTCGTTTTATTGCGCTAGGGCTCCAGCTAGCGTTTATCTCTGGTACTGCAAGGCGTCGCCTGCTGAGATAGATATTTGAACGCAACGCTGAAATTGTTAAACACACATCAAGTAATAAATCCACGCGTGTATGTTAGAAATATTACTTAGTAAAGTTTTATTACTCTGAATCTTGATATTTTGTAAATTTGTTGCATATTTGATTTCTTAACTAATCTATGGGCAAAATTTAATTCTGCCCAAATTCCACAATTGTTGAATGTCATTTGGAGAGGCTGGAGTCATTACTTAATAATTTTGAAAGTACTGGTGCACTATTGATCAAAGACAATAATTTCTCGTCGTTCTTTTCCATAAGGAGAACGGTCACGTCAAGACAAATGGCGAGGCCAAGAGTAGCGGGGACGCGGCCACCGCCAACGGCTCGGCGGAGGCAGCGAAGCAGTCGGAGGACGGTGCCGCCGATGCCATTGAACCAGCGCCACCGGCCGAGGGTGAAGGTGAGGGCGCCAAGCAGGACGGCGATGCTGCTAAGGAGGCTGGCAAGAAAAAGAAGAAGAAGTTCTCCTTGAAGAACTCCTTCAAGTTCAAGGGCATCTCTTTGAAGAAGAACAAGCGGAGCAAAGAAGAGCCTGTCTCTTCTCCCACGGAGGAGAAGCCTGATGCAGCTGAGGAGAAGAAGGAAGAGGCGCCCACAGAGGAGGAGCCCAAGGCAGAAGATGCTGGCCCAGCTGAGGAGGCCCCCGCTGAGGTGGAGGAGGCACAGAGTGCAGAGCCGGCCCAGGCAGAAGGGGGCACTACTGAGCCCACAAAGGCAGCAGAGGAGAGCAGCTCAACAGCAGCGTCTGAGCAGAGAGAGGAGTGATCACTGTCATAAAAACTCTGGACTGTTTTTCAAGAGAAAATATATATATATTTATATATGTGTGTATGTATATGTGTGTGTATATATATATGTGTATATATACACGCATGTATATGTACATGCGTGTGTATATATATATATATGTGTGAGAGAGACTTGTTGCACCGTGTTCTGCAGAGATGCTAAAAAAGAGAGATGCTAACCCATACAGCCACCCGTTACTGTCTTGGTAAAACCAGTAGATTGCTACCATTCCACCTCCGACAGAGGCTGTCGGAGACTCTGACTGGAGTGGATTTGTGGATGTTGCTTTTCGGTTTTTAGCAAAAACGTCTCCTTAAAAGAAATCCAGTGGCGTAACCAGGCCATTTCATTGTCTCGTGTCTCAGGATCTTAGGATCGATATATAGATGACCAAGGAAGGGGGTTTAATCTCCAAATGATTGTTTTATGAAGTAAATAAAAGTCTTACCAACTTGCTGTATTCCTATATATTCTACCTAATTTCAAGTATTCTGTGCTGTATAAAGGAATTGACAGAGCATTTTAAAGGTTTTTAAAAATTGTATTTGTTTACAAGTGTATTTTCATTTCTTGGTTTAAAAACACATCTGAGAGCAGTTTCTGCTCTCGTGATCATTTCTCTCAGTTCTGAAGGGCGCAGGGTTGGCATGTTTAACTGTCTCATCTTCCATCAGTGTACATACATTCCACCATCTTCATTCTTTATTTGTGTTAATGGTTTTATTGTATAGTCTATGAGGGTCAATAAACGTGTGATTCAAAACCTATACCGTATCAGAGTTTGTTGGTGGCCCGAGCACGCGCAGCCACGGGGGCTTGCGCGCATCCGCTGTCCAAATGGTTCAATGCACGTCCACGACATTTCTGCGGACACTGAGAAGAAAGCATTAAGACAAATAACGCAGGAAATCCACTTATTTCGCACTTCCAAAAATTAACAATAGAACGCCGCGGCTTCCATTACTAATTAATTTATTTAACTTGGAGAAAAACGGATTGTATCGCACGGTAAAGGGTCAATGCTCTGACGGGAATACCTGTTAACCAAGGCTTTGAATTAATATCGGCGAGACAGAGGCAGGCTTTCGTGTAGCCCTCATATACCTGCATGTAGGACATCAGCTGCTGCTTTAGAATTAGTGCTGGCGTCATGTTAATTCATGCGTAGTGTGCAACATGCGTCTAAATTTGTAATGACGGTAAATGAGAGTCATCGAAACGTGGCAAATATGACTCACAAATGTTATAATATCTCTGCCTGATAGATAATGCAGATGCGCAAATTATTAAAAAGTCATCGCCAACAAATACCCACTTCGGTTTAAGTACACTGATTCGGGAAAGAAGAGGCAGCGCAGAACGATTTTTCGTCTGGAAAAAGATGAAATGTTTGACCAAAACATTGTTTATATTTACAGAGATCTTAAATTGGTTGCACATCATGCGTGGAGGACGACTGTGTGTGTGTGTGTGTGTGTGAAAACACGCATATAAAAAGTGATGGTAGATGTGAAGGGTCCGTCTAAAGTGATTAAAGGAATCGCGAAATGGAAAACATGGAGATTTCAAGATGTCAAAGAAAATTAAAACTTTAGCGCCTCCCAGCGGATTATCGGTGTACAACAAGACGCTTTTCTTTGGTAATTAATGCTCGTGTTAATATGACCTCCCTCTGCCAAATATATGTAAAATTATCGCCATATATCTGCTACAGATCATAGGATTAGTCTGTTCAACATTAACGTTTCTGTTACGCGTTATTCTTCATCTGCGGTTTTATTAACAGATATTTCTCCAACATGATGAAATGATGTGTAGTGTTGTTATTTTAGTGTTGACTAATACACGTGTAGGTGTATTAGTTGACATATTTTATATGTACTAAAAGTATTCCGTTTATTTCGGCTTATCTATTAAATAGTGTATGGAAAACATTTTTGCTTTTTGAATATAAAATCAATACGCACACGTATAAATTAATATTAATGCGTAGTTACTATATATTTGTGTACGTGGAACAGTATAATCAAGGCTGACTGTTTGCTTTATTGATTAATTTTTAGTACCTAAAATGTATAAAGATGAATAAACATGTCTGAAACTTTGTTCATTCTCTAATTCTTAATAACTGTAAATCGTTCCTGCAAAGCGCCTTGAAGCAACTTACTGCGACACACAGTTAAAATTAATTGAGCTGAACTGAATTAGCTAAAAACGTGGTCCTACTCCATGTGTGAAATTTATAGGGTATAACTTTCTTTTCAAGTCCATTCATGTATAACGCCCTTCTGTTGTCATAAGAAAGCAACTTTATGTTGGTAGAATATGTTTTCCCTCCCGGATCACTGGAGGAAAACCACACAGTTTTGGACTGTCTTATTTTAAAATATAATAAGCACATGATTCAAATATTTAAACGCAACAGATGAATCTTTGCACGTTATCGCAACAAAATAAACTACATATCACACATTCCACTTGAATAGTATTGTGCCTTTACAGCAACCATCATGTAGTTTCAAGATGCTTCATCCAGCCCGTGTCTAGCCGTGCGTGGAATAGAAAGAACTACATGTCCCAGATGCATGGGAGGCAACATGTCCACTTCCCTGCCTTTGGCTATACACGCTCCACCTTCGAACTCTTCCATTCCATGATTAAGTAAAGATGTCTGCGTCGGGTACGGGTGGTTGCAGGACCGGACCCAGTTCGGGCGTTGGTACCGTGAGCTGTAATCCCCGAAAGTTCAGCGAGAAGATTGCCCTGCACACTCAGAGACAGGCTGAAGAGACGGCCGCCTTCCAGGAGGTTATGTTGGACATCACCTCCACTCGGGTAAGTGGAGGTCGAAGGAGGTGCTAGGGAGTGTGCACCGGGTGAAGATAGGCCTCTCGGACAGCTGTCAGTCGAAAGCTGGCATGCTTAGCGGAGATGGGGCAAACGTCACAACTTTCACCGATTTGCATTAACTGCAGAAAAAGGCAAAGCGATTCTGGACCGGTTTAACAACAACGTTAGACACTGATTTTTTTTTTTTTTTTGTGCTGTCAGTTAAGGGTGTGTGGCTGAATGAAGATGTGCATTTAAGTACCGTCGTTAGGCTATTATTGCCAGCTTGTCGCCAGGAAGTACACATTTAAAGTGTTTTTGTTTCACGTTTTCCCTTTTGAAGTTAACAGCTCGCTTTTTAGTGTCGCAATAGTTTGTGCTTTTGCGTAACGGAGCGCGCGCGCTGCACGTTGTTTGTAAACACGCATGAAGTTGTCTGCAGTGACGTATTTAAAGTACTAAACAGTTTAAAATGGATTAGGGAGAGGGGTTTTCGTATTTACAGGGCGTTAACTGTGATCTGCAATTCACCGCTCTTGTGTTATTACAATATTTGTTTTCAGTTAACAGAGGATTCGTCTGCTGTACACTGGCAGAGTGCGACATGGACCCGAATGTGTGATTATGTCTGTTCCTTTATTTAACTGTTATCTGCTTCTGTAGACACCTTACAGCTCCCCACCACGATTCACGAATGAACCTCCCTTCGTCATTTTAGAAAGTGGCCAAATCGAGTTCTGATGCACGGCATGACTAAACACTTATCCCTCTCGAAATCGCACACCACCCAGAAACTGACATAGAGAAAAACAGATGGACAGGCTTTGTCTTGTGTTTTTGCATACGGACATAACCCATGAGAACCATGCCACGGTACAAGGAGGGTTAGGTGTGATGTAGAGGTCTCCAGTCCACGCGCACGTTACAACTGCGAATTTAAGACCACGGCGGATGATTTGGCGCAATGATTTGGCCCGATGACCTGGCCCGATGACCTGGCCTGCTCCCACCAGCCGCACAAGTTTCCGTCCCTTTTTTCCATCACTCACACATTACTGTCGAAGTACACCCACACTTTAAACGCATTTTCTTGCACTTGATTATAGAAATTAATCGCATTTGTAAACATTTGTATAATAATACATATATCTATTAACGGCTAAATTCTTTCAATTTAACGTTATAAACAGACGAAACAGGAATAAGGAGTTTGAAACAGGAATAAGCATTATAAGTTACAGTACATAAAAATACAACTTGTTAGCATACGGTAGCTAACAAGTCACATTAACATCTTATATGAATTACAGATAATATATATGATAATATGAATTTAATTACCGTTAAATAACATAACATAAAACGGTTAAAGAAATATTATTTGCAGATACTGCAGTCTGTAAATACTAACATGCATATAAGAGATACTTGAGATTTCTGCGTAAGAGAATGTCATTTGCAGAGAAGAGATTTAAGAAGTATTCTGTACGGATCCGCTGTAAAACACCAGAGCAGCACCAGAAGCAGGGGTGCAAAGACATGGCATGTTCATTATGTGATCTTGTGTTTAATGCATAAAGGCAGAACAGGACAACAAATGGGATTGAAATACTTCATTCAAAACTGTCAGCAAAAACACCATCTGTGCCCTGTTCCCCCGCATACAGACCTACAGCTGTCAAAATCTGTGGCAAGAGAAAAGCAGACTGTCAGCTCATGCAGTTACTGACTGTGTATTTTCCTTTAACTTTGGCAAATAAAAGCCTGTGTTACAATTAAATTGTCTTCCCTCGTTATCTCAATATCATGGCAACCTGTAGAAATAAACTTATTTTCTCATTGATTTGTGCACGTTTGTTAGATTGAGTATTGAGTGCTAGTGTAATTAGAAGGAAGGCATGTATTATAAATAAAAAGTATCATTGTAAATTCTCAATTCACATCGAGATTTTAATAGGTCACTATTATTATTAGTTCTGAAATGACGTTGTCAGTCCGGTGAGACGCTTGGCTTTGTCTGTTTCTTGACAAAATTAGATGTGGGCGAATGCGTTTGATTATGGATTCGACTGAATGAAAAACTAAATGAAAATAGGTCACAGATAATCATAGTCATGCAACAGATAGTGGGAACTTTGCATGTTGGTTAGGGATGTATTATGTTGCATCGGAATACTGTCTCATCAGCACTCGCACATCAAAATGTAGTTTGCTCTGGACGTCTCTTCTCCTTGTGTGAGATGGGAGTTACTGCAGTTGTAACTCTAAGCAAAACCTACTTCCTGTTCATGTTCGCTTTTTTGTGTTCCACAGATCCAGGCCCAGAAAGATCGTCTGGCCCAAAACCAGGGTTTATGCTATGGAGGCTCCCTCCCCAACGTGCACCAGATTGGGAAGTCCACCACAGAGCTGCAGGTAGGCCCCTAGGTAGCTGCACTTTTGGACCGTGACAAATTGTACTTGAAGTGCCAAGTGGTGGGAGGCGACAGTGCTAACCACCGTGCCGCCCCTTGCTCTTACTTAGATTCTCTGATACTGTTTCACCTCGTTTGTGACACGCATGTGTACTATTATTCATTGTAAGGTGCTTTGGACAGAGGCGTCTGCTAAATGAATAAAATGTATAAATGTAATTGTAAATATAACTGAGGCCACTTTTCCACTGGACCAGGTGCCAAACATTTGGTCCTTCAAAACGATACCAAGCTGAACAGTCCTCCTTGTGTTTACGTTTCACTGCTGGTGCATTTACCAGTCGCACCCAAAGTTCCGAAAAAATACCACAGCTAGTTTGGTACTTTGTTACTGGTTCTGCACTACAAATCAGTCCAAACAGGGGAAGTACATTTATTTATTTATTTTAAGTACCAAAAGTTTGGTACCTGGTACAGTGGAAAAACACCCTAAACTGTGCTCTTTTTCCCCAGTGTACAGCACAGTGGAACTAAACCAGTCTTTTGGGCTAATTTTAGGACTGCTTGAAGCGCTGTAGAATTTAATGTTTTAAAAAAGCGTGGCTTTACGAGAGTACTCAGTGTTCTCCTGTAGGGGACTGAATAATTTGTTTTATCCCTGAAACAATTGTATGTTGTCTTGAAAATAACAGTGGCTTTGGTGTCATTTGGAGGAATGTAATGGTAGTGAACTCTTTAACGAGATGCTGGAGTGTGTTGTGTCTTTTGCGTTCTGTACATCCTGCTGTTGAAACATGCCCCCCCTGTCATGCAGTGGGTTCTGCCCCAGGGCCAGTTCTTCCCTGACCGAGACATCACAACACGTCAGACGCGGCACCACGGCCTGGTGGAGCGTGTTCCTAGGGACCGGCGCATGCTCTTCTCCAGCGCCCCCTACAGGAGACGAGTATCCACACCCCAAAATTGCACACCGGATTAGTAAAAACCTTATTTTCCAGCTGAGGGTTCAGTCAGAGTCACCCTTTGGCTTGGGGGGGGGATCACCTGTATTCAGGGAAAAAAATCAACATTCCCCACAAAACTTAGTTAGCAGCAGCATCATAGAGGGATGGAAACCCAGGACAGTCCCAAGGGGCCGTGATGGAAAGGGGCCCTAAAAAATTAGAATGTAGCAAAACATCTTATCATAACATTTAACATTGTCTTTTGTAGGCCCCAAAATCTTTAGCAGCTCCTGTATGTCAGAATACTTGGAAAGGTATGTTCAGTAACGTTGCAGGTGTTGGTATAACCCTGTAGGGTCACCAGATGGTAGTGTGTAGATTTCCACTCTATCAGGCTATTTTTCGTGATCACTTTTGTAATCAGGGGTTCGTTCTGAGCATCCGAGTCAGTGGAACGCGTCGGTCCACGTGGACGCGTCTTGCCATTTGAACTCGTCACCTTAGTGTTGTCCTTAACTGGGCGTCTTATGCCACCTCAGAGGGACTGCTCTCCTCACGGTGCCAATGGTCTATCCTCCAGTCCAAACTTCAGCTGGAGAAGGTAGGTTCCTTGAAGGCACCTGCAATGGCTGCGTTTGGCCCGTTATATCTCCTTGCAGGTCAGGTCACTGCCTCATTAACCAAACTTCTCAGCTGTTTCCTCTCATGCCCAAACACCTCCCCATGTGTTGCTTACTTGTCCATTATCAGTCGCCCCCCTCCTTTATGTAACTGTTCCGTTGGTTTTCCTCTTGTCCTCTTTTTTCCACTCATTTCCTGAAATGTGCCATCCCTCCCTGGGATCCATCAGTTCCATGGATACACCTTGAATATTTTCTCTGACAAAATGTTTAGTTTGTGCAGACGTGTCTCAGGAAGCACGTCGTTCACATTGTGTTCTGTGGTACCTTTTGCTTTGTTGGGTGACCAGGGAGCAAGTACGGTGCACACCTCTCTCTACCCGTAAGTGTGCAGTTTGGGTGCTGCTTTGGTCACCTGCATATTAAGGGACTTTCTGTCAAAACCACTCAGTACTATGTTTTAGGGTAAAGTAAGACACAGACTAATGTGAAGGAGCGTTGAAGCAGAGTCACGGTAACAGGTTTTCAGGTATTTCACGTGCAGGATACACTCTGTCAAACACTGTTTGCACTCCTGCATTTCAGCTGTAGTAAGAGGAGCCGTTAAAGTTTTCAGTCTGTACATCATGGAGTGTTAACCTGCAGTTTACTTAATGGCTTGGGTAAGTATGTACAGTACACACTTGTGTAAGTATTGAAGAGGAGAGACTGTAATATGGAGCAGAGAAAGAGAAGGATGTTTTCACACACACACACACAGCTTGTTCTCCTTGTCTTCCACCTCATCCCTCTCTCCTTGCATATCTGTTCCGCTCCCATCTTTTCACCGGCGTCCCATCTTTTCCATAGGACCAACTCTGACTCCGCCCTTCACGCAAGTGTCTCAAACGCAAACCCTGGCCCCCGTTTTGCTTCTGGTTCTGCAGCGAACCCCGGACATGGACGCAGTAGTGAGTGCCGGTGGCCTGCTCTTGGTGGGGTGGGGGGGTCTCAGTGTGCGTTAGATACTGTGTCAACTGGTTTGTGTGTATCTGCTTTTTAATTTTATTTTGAGGAGGTACAGCTAGAGAGGTGCGTGGAAATTCTTCTGTGGGAGGGGGAGACAGATTTTTCTGATGATGCCTGTGGTTTTCTGCACCCCTGTCCACCCCCTCTGTTTTTGGAGCAGTGTTCCCTTACCCAGTACCCCCCATTGAGGAGAACATGCTGGATGAAGAGGACATGCTCTCGTGGGACAATAAGAAGGTTTGGACACCACTGGTGGTTTTGTCTTTGTGTCCATTCTGTCCTTCTGAAAACGTATGCATAAAGCCGTCTGGTTCCTCAGATGTGTTCTGCTCTAATACGCCGTCAGTATCTGGCATTTTATATGTTCTGTTAAGTTTGATGTATGTTTTATAGAGTAATAAGTACTAATAGATAAAGGTTTAACAGCAGTGAGTTTGTACAGATTGGTAGGATTGCAAGCTTGCTTTGGTGGATGTCGATTCGTTTGTGAAAAACTGAACAGTGGCTGTTTTTTATTTATTTATCTTTCGTTCTTTTCCATGTTCTCAGTCACCCGTGCCGACTTCACGGCCAAAATCCTGTGAAGTTCCAGGCATCAGGTGAGCAGGTTTGGGACGTGAGTTTTCTGGAAACTGAATGCTATGTAAATGCAAGCATTGGTGTAGATTTCGTTTGCGTGTTTTAAAAAATATTTGAATAACCATTTTTGATATAATTGGTTTTCCTTGTAATCCTACACATTTAATTTAAAACATAAAAAAGTGAATTCCCGGAAGTGGTCAGTAGGCTTGATCAGGCTATAGAAAGGGGTGTGTGGCGCAGAACAGGTTAAAACAGACTGAAGCACACTGAGCAAATGGTTAGGTGTACAGGCATTCTGTAGGACAGAAAACGCACTCCAGTGAGAGTGTTACTCACTCTTGTGCCCTCTCACCCCATCCTGACATCCTTCTCACACATGCACACCCAGGGTGTTACAGTGTCCCTCCCAGCCGCCTGGTGCACCCCTCGTACCCACAACCTTGAGCTCGGGAGGTTCCCTCCCAGACCTCACCAGTCTGCGCTTCCCACCCCCACTGCCCCCCCACCAGGACGAGCTGGGGTACCCGTCCTTGAGCGGGGGCGGCAGCACTGGCAACCTGGCAGCAACTCTGACCCAGCTGGGCATCACGGCGGGCACCTCCTTCCACCTGCCAGGTGGGTACACCTGTCTGTTACGCTTTAACGTTCTCACATGCGGCGGTCATCTCAACAAACAATGCACTGAACGATGCAGTGTTGGTGTGTGCGTGTGCTCACGTGTGTGTGTGTGTGTGTGTGTGTGTGTGTGTGTGTGTGTGTGTGTGTGTCATCATGTGCGTGCATGTGATCTTGTGTGCATGTGTGTGCGTGTGCTCTCGTGCGTACATGTGCGTGCGTGCATGTCTGCATGTGATCATGTGTGCGCGTGTGCTTACGTCTGTGTTTGTGTGTGCGTGCGTGAATGCTCTCGCGTGTGTGTGTGCATGTGAACACATACACACAAGGGAAAAGAAGTCATCTTCACTGTACTTCACTCACTGTTTAATACAGTTACACCACCAGGGGAACCAGGATCCGATATGGGCTAATCTGGAAATTCACTTCCAGCCTCTTGGACCGTGAAGTTTATATTTAGTGAAAATGAGGGAAATTACTCTCCCTTAAGGCACCAAAACGGTCTTTTTTTTCCCAAATTTCAGATGATGTCATGTGACCATGAGGTTACTGTGAGTTGCTAATCGAGCTGACGGACAGTAGACATTTCAGCAGTTTGAAGCCTGTAGCTCCTTACACATTTCAGAGCAAACCCAGATGACTTTCTTGTCATCCTACTGGTTTTCCCCTTTCAACGTCTGAATAGCAGTGTTGGGGAAAGGAGACTCTTCACACCCACAGCGTTGGTATAGAAACCTGAGGACGCCTTCAGCTTTCTCGTTATTGCTCTGCTTCCTTACCTGTGGTCACTTGACGTATGATTTCTTTCTATAAATAGCGTCAATCATTTCCTGTTGTCATAGCAAATTCCCAGAGCTGAAATGCTGTGACGCTTTTAGTAGGGTGGGGGTGCGGGGCTGTGGAAAAAGGAAGAACTGGGTGATGCTTCATCACTCAAAGGTCGAGTGAGTGGCGTTTCTGCTAGAACATAAAACAGAAGCAGAAATTATGCCCCAGAGGGTGTCCACGTCCACTGTATGTACATGTATATAATTTATAACTTGACTGCTGTAGTACAATATTGAAGACGCCTGAGACAGCCAGATGTTGCTTTCAGGTTTTAGTTTTAAGGTGCA
Organism: Chitala chitala; assembly: GCA_025773905.1. Classification (NCBI taxonomy): domain Eukaryota; kingdom Metazoa; phylum Chordata; class Actinopteri; order Osteoglossiformes; family Notopteridae; genus Chitala; species Chitala chitala. Next base: position 21,363 of record JABJVR010003240.1, on the reverse strand, counting down.
AAGGGTTTATAAAATCACGGGTAAATGCGTGTTAAAAAGCTGACATTTTTGCAACAGTAGGAAAAGCAGGCATCGGTACCGTATATCGTCCAACTGATTTTATTTCTGCATTCTTGTGGTAAGCAGCATTTCTGCCTGCTAATGAGTGAGTGAGCTGAGGTCGAGCTGGACCCGTTTTTACTGCAGTTTTTTCCTATTCCACAGGTCTGTCATCAGGTCTGCAGGGATCGTTTAACAGCCCAGTTCTCCAGTGCTCCCTCAGTCATCCCAACATCCAGTCATCACTCAGCTGCCATTCTTCCCATGGCTCTCTGAGCTCCGCCTCCTTACAGTCGTCACTTAGCAACCCCTCCCTCCAGTGTTCATTAAGCTCCTCTCCATCTTTACCCTCCTCCTTGAGCAGCCAGTCTCTGCATTCCTCCCTTAGTAATTCCTCACTTAGTGGCAAGTCCCTCCAATCAGCAGCCAGTAGTTACAGCTCCAGTAGTGGGATTGGTGGATCTGGCTCTTGCTCCTCCTCTTCCTCCTATTCGCCACTTTTAACTGGTCAGCAAGTACCATCACTCAACACATCACCACGACGGCGAAGCCAGCTCAGTCCACTCAAACTCCCAGCTGGCACAGAGGTTCGCTGGCACCACCCAAAGCAGTTCTCACCAACAATGTCACCGACATTATCCTCTATAACACAGGTACTTGGCACAACAAGTTTATAAATGATCCCGTTAAGAAAATATAACATGCCAATTAATTTGTCTCAGTTTTGCTGACAAAGCATTCAGCGTTGCCTATAATAACCACTTTAATACAGACAGTTCCCAACATACGTAATTACTGCCTTGTATTACTAATTACGTAACTCGGTTTTTGCATGTGAGGATTTTCCTGATCGATAAGGCAAAACCGACCTCAAGTGCAGCTGACAATAAGCACAATGATAAGAACCGGCAGCTGCTTACTTTCCCAGCTGTGTTGGCAAATACGTTCACTTGAGCTTTGAAGTTTTTGTGGAGGCACTTTCCAAAAATGTTACACAAAATTTTATGTCGTAAATTTCTTGCATAAGTAAGGAATTGCCTATGTTGAATCGTGTATGTAGAGAACTGTCTGTACTCATGTTTGTGAGGGGCAAGATACGCTTTGTAGCTAATGTAGCTAAAACAGGCTTTTTGAGTGTTGGTATTTTACGATAATTATTAGTTTACTTATCATAAGGTTCTGCTGTTTGTGGTTCACATTGAATGCAAGGTTTTCTGAACAGGTGTCTATGTACATCTTTAGGGCGTTGCCCTTGACACCAGCAGATTGCCAGTGGAGCAGAGACCGCTGTCGCATCCTTACTGCCAGCCACAGCTGTGTTCTCCAGGTTTCCAGCAGTCTGCTAATGTGCAGCAGCAGCAAGCAACACAGCAGCAGCATTTGCAGCAGGACCCAGTGCAGGTACTGCAGCAGCACCAACAGCTGCAGCATCTGCTTCAAGGGCATCCGCGTGTCCAGCAGGAACACCAGCAGCAACCACAGTTGCAGTCAAATCAGCAGCCGCAACCACAGCTGCAGTCACATATACTGCACCAACACGGATCGCAACCACAGCTGCAGTCGCATGTACTGCACCAACACGGAGCGCAACCACAGCTGCAGTCCCATGCACTGCAACATCACGGATCGCAACCACAGCTGCAGTCGCATGCACTGCAACAACACGGATCTCAACCACAGCTGCAGTCGCATGCACTGCAACAACACGGATCGCAACCACAGCTGCAGTCGCATGCACTGCAACAACACGGATCGCAACCACGACTGCAGTCGCATGCACTGCAACAACACGGAGCGCAACCACAGCTGCAGTCACATGCACTGCAACAACACGGAGCGCAACCACGGCTGCAGTCGCATGCACTGCAACAACACGGAGCGCAACCACAGCTGCAGTCGCGTTTACGGCAACAACACGGATCGCAACCACAGCTGCAGTCACATGCACAGCAACAACACGGAGCGCAACCACAGATGCAGTCGCATGCACTGCAACAACACGGAGCGCAACCACAGCTGCAGCTGCATCAACATCAGCAGTACCAGCAGGAGCAGCAGCTGACTGACCTGTCCCACCTAGGTAGCCGTACCCACCAGCAGCAACAGTGGCAGCAGCAAGAGCATTGCCAACCGGACCCGCTGCAATTTCCACAGAAGCAAGAGCACCGTCAACTCGACCCGCTGCAGTTTCAGCAGCACCAAGAGCAATGCCAGTTGGACCCACTGCGGTTTCAACAGCTGGACCCACAGAACCAGCACCAAGAGCAACGCCAGCTAGACCCACTGCGGTTTCAGCAGCACCAAGAGCAATGCCAGCTAGACCCACTGCAGTTTGAACAGCTGGACCCACAGAACCAGCACCAAGCGGAACCGCAGCAGCTCAAACGGGAGCACAAGCACAGCCGTTGCAGCCTGCTGACGGTGCACACGGGGCATGCCCAAAGCCCAGAGGGCCTGCACGGTACAGGAAAACTACAGGAACAGAGCCTGACACGGGACGTCCTGGGAAGGCAGCTTCACAGCAGTCTCAACCACCAAGGACCGACGGAGGAGGTACCAGCAGAGCAGGTTCTGATGGCCAGCCAGGGCCCCTCGGTGAGCTGTTCACTGGTTCCACACATTTGCACTGGAGTGTCTAGAGCTTTGCCATCGCTCGCCTCTCTGTTACCTTCTGAACGTTTGTGCTTCTGTTTTATCGCCTGTCCACAGGACGATTTTTTGCTGACATCTCTCCTAGACGAACCTTTTATGAGCCTTCCCTTTATAGGAAGACCAGGGCAGGTAGGTCTTGTTCACCGCATCAGCACCTCATCCGTCTTTGCGTATAAAAAAGGTTTACCCATGGCAAGTGAAGGCTGTGCGTGTGTGTGCGTGTGTGTGCGTGTGTGTGTGTGTGTGCGAGCGAGCGAGCGAGCAAGTGAGTGAAGGGTTTCAGATTTCACATTGGGCAGTGAAACACCTTCTTCTGTTACCAGATATCTCCTGTATGTTCTTTACATTTTTCTGGGATTCATTTCTTTGATGTTTCCTTTCAGATACCCATCTATGTTTTGTTTACTATATTCACAGCTGATGGGTTTCCATGGAGATGGTCCAGGAGGAGTTCAGAGTTCCAGCCAAGCATCCAACTCTAACACAGGGAATGCTGGGACCGTCCTGCCAGGCTCCTGCTGCTCTAATGTCCATCAGCCAATTGGCCAGGAGAAGCACAATGATGCCGGCAGTGAAGGACTCCAGACCAAACCTGGTTTGCTCATGACAGGTGAGCTGGACCCTGTGGTTCACACATCGTTGTCACTATAGTTCCTCTTCCCACACCCTCGATTTTTGACTTGATTTTGAGGGAACTCAGCATCTCCAAAACATCCTTACAGTACTTTAAAACTTGTGTTTCTATTCTCTGCTTCTCCACTGTGACTCTGAAGCTGGTTCAGCTACAGGCACCGGTAGCTGACATCTCATTTTGTTTACTGTCCCACACTCTCAGTCTCAGCCACCCATCCCACCAAGGATATGGGGACACGAACTCTGTCCCTTTATAGGAAGCAGACATTTAGCTGTAGCCATTTTGTCCTTCAAGCTTTTCTGATTTCGCTCAATTTGTATAACGCCATTCAAAATAGTGTTGACCCCGGGCAGTTAAGAGCAGACTACACGAAACAATACACATGTAAAACAAACACAGAAATGTGCCAAACCAGTCTGATTCGCTTCATATTTTAGTGCTCTTGTCCCTAATGTAGCCCTACCATTTCTGCACCATAAACCGTTTTCATGTAAGGCAGTTTTCCACAGACCGGCCACTCTGCAACATAGTCAAGCATAAAGTGCATAATACAGCTCACCATAACGCATCAGCGGGACCAACCCGAACCCGCAGACTCCGATAGCCGATAAAATGGAAATGAGTTACTTATTCTTTCTGGGCAGCCCGGTACTGGTCAGGGTTGGTGGTTGGGGACCACTGGCGTAGCCCTTAATATCAGACGTCTACTTACAGCGTTGCTTCTACAAGACTAGGTTACTAATAGCAGCAGATTTACTAATGGCAGTGTTCTACTACAGTAGTTACTACAATGTTCACGTTAGTGAGTGTATTAACAGTAGTAATTGCGCTGTCCTGATTAACGCCATTCGTGTAACCTTCCGATTCCACTGTCTGCACAGGGAGCTCAGACTCACGACTGTCTAAGGACACAAGCTACACCTCACCAGATGTGTCAGCCTTTGAAATCAATCCCTTTAGCCTGGATGATTCCCTGCAGATGGGCCCGTTGGCTCTGGAGGGTCTGGGCCTCCTGGACGATGGGGAGGAAGTGGTCGCCGACCCGTGTGTGGAGGACTCGTTCCGTTCGGACCGTTTCCTTTGATCGAGTTCGGCGGTCAGCATTGCCACTGAACAGTATGTTCCTCGGGACCGGACACTGAGACGGCTTGGTGTACTGGAAGACATTTTTTTTTAGAGCCTGAGAGGTGTGCAGCACTTTGGATCCATCTCTCTACGTGAAGGCAACATCTGCTCTCTGAAATTCACAGTGCTATAGTCCAGAGTGTTTGAAATGGTGTTTACAGTGCTGTTCAGTCCCCGTTTCCTGCTTACCTTTATCCTACACGCAGCGCTGGGCTGGTGACACTGCAGATGTAGGCCAGCTGGTGGTGAGTTCTCTGGTTCACTGCCAAACGAGCCACATGGCTGGTAGAATGAGATGTTCTCCTTTTATGTTTGTTCTCTGCTGATCTCATCCTAGAGCAATATGAGTGGTCAGTCATGAACGAGCTCTTCCTCTTTATGAACGTCCTCTCTGCCTTCCCCCACCCGTACATTTCCTTTGTCCACAGTAGGTGACCCCTGGGGGCTTCAGTGATTATTCAGACTTAAGAACAAACTTATATTAACATGCCTTCTGACATGACTGGACAGTTCTCCGGCTGACAGTCTGACGGTTTTAAACATGTCTCAACTAAATTCGTGGGAGAAATACGCAGCACTTGTAACGTTTTTGATTCACCAGTTCTTTTTGATGCATATTTCTTCTTAACATGTTGAACTCTAGGTCTTCCCGAGTCTCGACGTCACGAGGACATTTGTCCTTGGGCGCTACCAGACTCGATTGTGAGCAGTTACTGGACTCACACAACTTAATTTTCAGAGACAGACCAGCTTGTAAATATCGAGGTCTATAAACTGCCAGAGATGTTTGATGTTTGTTGAAAGTGCTTGGCTATGAGCAGCGTGTCCACTGGTGTCACGCAGAGCAAATTACCATGTGGCTCGAGCCTTCTGCTCATCATTTTCCATTACCTGTGCTCTCCAGGTGAAGTAGGTTTGTAGTGCCTGTATAGGCATACCCAGAGGTGAGTACCACCTGTAGACTGGGGGGGAGTGGACTGAAGCAAACGCAACACAATGGCAATGATGTCAGTGTGTTAGTCATTGTTACTGCATCAGTTTTTGAATATTTGTAAGTTTTGCACTAACAGCATAACAGCAGTAGTAGATTAAAGTCATGTTCATTGTTGTTGTACTTAAATTTTTGTCCCATTTATATAGAAAGTCTGACAGGAGTTATAGAATGTTCAGGTTATTCACTGTTGCAATTAACCTGTTATGACTGCATTTGCACTTGTTGTTTTCCCAATTCCTGCCGCTAGATGTCGTTGTTGAGCCGAAAATGTTGTTCGACTATAGGAATTTTTCCCGCTGTTGTATATCTGTCTGGTTTAATGGTTCAGTTTTTGTCTAGAAGATTGGGATGAGTTTGCATGTCCTTCTCATGTTCACCTGCGTCTTTTTCTAATTTCCAAAGGCTTTCTGTTCTGGTGAGATGGTGACTCCATCACCATAGTTTGAATGTGTGTTTTAAGTGCCTAGTATTGTATTGAATGTATCCTGTTTTAAGCCATATGCCTTATGGAAATACTGGACACCAGCAGTCTGACCTTGATCTGTAACTGACAGAAAAATAAGAAATGCTACAGCTTCTATAATGGTTATCAGAAACTGGTAATGGCTTTCAAAACTTTTGGAAATCACAGACAGTGTCAAATCGTTTAAGAAAACATCTTTCCTCTTACACTCCGATTTTATGCCTCTTGTTGAGCTCCTGGCCTTATGTGGCTCCTCCCACCTCTTTAAATGCACATTCATTGGGTGGATGAGGTGCTGTTTTCTGCCATTCCACAATCTGTCTCAACCCCTCCCCTCTTGGGGGTGTGGTCTGTGGTGGACCTGCCCCCCTAATCTGCACCAATGGGGGGGGACACTATGTAATACTACTTCAATAATCATACAACTTCACACAAAGAAATGCACACATCAGCCTATTAACCTTTAAGTGAATTTTATTGTTTAAATATAGTGTGAAGTGAAATGAAGGATAACTTCTAACCCTTAGACTTTTTAGCCCTAATAAATGTATACACCCAAGGATTTAACAAACATTTTATATTGCATCCCTTATCTCTGCTGATCTTGTGTACTTACTGCTTTTGGAGGTGTATGAACATCAAGACAACAGCAGTAGGGAGAAGCCAGTTTGTGTGGAAATTAATGTTATTGTTGCTGTTATTAATAATGTTAATAATACTGTGTACATCACCATATTTACATGTGTTTAGATTACCGTCATGCTGTGGTAACCTTTACGTTTTTAATGTGGTATTTTGCCATGTGTTACAGTACATGTGTATAATTTGTTTTTTTTTTTACATGGAAAAATAACGTGGCCTTCTTAACACATATAATTTTTAAAGTAAATGCTTTGTACATACACCTTGTTTTACATGACAAATATAGTTAAAACAAAACCATTGTGTGTACAGTTTCATTGGTAGGAGCTGTGATATTTCTGAGGTGTGGACAGTCCGTGCATCTGCTCAGTGGTTCAGACACGAGATTCAGAGCCTGCCCTTTAAGTGCTCACTGATACCAGAATTGAGCCCCCCCTTCCCCCAAAAAGCGAGATCAGTTGACTTACATTAATTAGTTCAGGTGTAATTAATTACATGACACCGTTAAGGAGTGAGACTGAGTACACCTCTGCAGGTGGTCGATACTCATCACCGAATTTGGCTAAATCTGTTGAAACATAGGATTGCTGGTGTATCTAGTTTTATTTTTGGAGGAATAAAACCGTACACAGCTCCATTCCGTAAGAATTACTGATTTTCTTTATTAGCCGATTTTTGTTTCCGTGTGAATGATTTTTTTTTTTATGTGCCGCTGATTTCACGACAGATATTACGACAAGCCTGCGTGTCGCTGTGGAAAGGTAAAGATGCGCACAACTCCCCACCTCTTCGATATACACTTTTTCCTTTAATGATAATTAACAAAAATGCGTGTACATATTAACAGCGGGATCATCAAAGATTTAAAATGCAGCAAAGTGCACGAACAACCATTTATCAATTTACAGACAACACAAAACATTTAATAGAAAAAAAATGAAAACAGTTTATCCATAATTTTAAGCAAAGGTTCGCGTAGTTTTACTGTTTATTGATCTTGAAATTATCCTTATAGAATTAAAGAGGGACTGTAAATCATGTGGAAATTAAATCCGTGGTCTTTTGAAAATGGAATTTCTCCAAAAGAAAAAGTAGTTGATAAAGTGACAGATAAAAAATACTAATTATCCCATTAATAGACAATGGTGGTTATAAGCAAATGTACTACGTTCCGTGTGTGCCTTAATAAGCATTCTGAGTTTATATGGAATACTTTTACTCACTTTCATATAATCTGCAAATGAAAACGGAAACATTCGCTCATGTTAAAGGTTGTAAACTGAGCAAACGTATAAAAATCTCCATGTACATTTTATTTAAACATTTTCGACAAGCCTTGTTAACACACCCACACACAACGGCTGGCAGGTAGACGAACACACATCCATGCATGGTTTACCTCTGAAAATCGCGTACAACAGTAAGACTCCTATTTGATAACCACATATTTAAATGCAGTCACACTCCAGTACTCAGCGTTTGTACAGTTAATGGAAATAATTTCTGATCACCATGATAATAATATTATACGGCTAGGATACAGTGTTTCGAAGTAGGGCAGAGCTTTCCGGATACCTCCGCAGTTGGTAAGCCTGTCCGTTCAGTTGTTGAATGGCGTACAGGTTCCACAGAGATGGCATTATTTTAACCATCGATAATTGAATGGTGCAGGTACGTGGTTTCATAGCCAAAAACAATTAAGCACGTTTGTTTTGGTCAAATGGAAAGAGTGCGCAAGCAATCATACTTTAATAACACAACGAAAATAACGATTATTTAAGATATTAAAATATCGACAATATAAAATATTTTGCCATCTTTTTACAAACCAGTCAAAACATTAAGACTCTATAACGGTGTTCGCGCGTCTTCCCAAAATGACCTTGTCCAAGGTGGCGTACTGAACCTCCTGCGAGAGACAACGAGAACAGACCTAAGTCCTGCAATTGGCATAAATATCCAGCCTGCGCTTTTCTTGCGGAAAGATTTACAAAGGAAAGATCTTAAACAGTCAGCTTTTTACACCTGAAGTGCCATTACAGCAAATATCATGCGTGGAAATAACACATAATCTACGCAATCTACCTAATTTCATACAGTATTAGAATATAAATCTCAAAATATTTAACATAAAATGTATGCATGAAATTAACACAGACTATAAAGTTATTGACTTTTGTTTATATATCAAATGATACTTCATAAGTATAGAAAGTATTAAAAGGTGAACCTGGAGAAAATGGATATCACATATTTTGACTGCTTTACGCGTTTGATTCGATAGCAAATGTAAGGTGTATTTCATTTGGAGCTGAAAAACATGTTTATCAAAGAAGTCATAATTATAACTGTTTGCAGTGATAAAGATTTTACATATCGGTGTGCATCTCCATGCATGTGACCGCCTATGACGTTCTAGTTGCTGTTGTCATTTTGTCTTAATTTATTTTGCAAAAGCAATGAGCACCGCGTGCTTACCGATTCGTCTGTCCTCGCTGCGCGCGGCGCTCGGACCCGTCGCTCTGGGAGAGTCACAGCGGACAAGTTAAACAGTGACCAGTGTATTGTAGTTCATATAATCTGCCTGAATAACCGTATGGATCCCTACTACTTTTACCTTCAAAGAATACCAAGATTTTAGCACCTAAGACATGTCTGTTAAAAATGTCTCACTAGATATTAAAATTTCAAAGCGTTGTATTGTAAATTGCGTCCATAATTATTTGAAATAAGCAATGCTGACGTGCATTAATTACTTACCAGACGGGTAATTTCTGTACTGTGATCCAGTTCCACGCAGCCTGCAATAAAAAAAAACACGGGTACTGTACCTATCTAACCATGGGCGCCGACCCAGGGCTGCTCAGTTTACGTATATGACATGCTGTTTATATACCTTTAAACAATGGCACGAAAATAAACGGATAACATTTTGGGTGTATTATTATTATTATTATTAAGAAGAAGAAGAAGAAAGCGTTAGCTGCTTAACCAGATCCGTGTGATTTCTGCGGTCAGATATGCAGGTCTGTGGAATTCATCAATCTGTAGCGAAAATAAAAATGCTGAATCGAAACTGAAAACTCACCATGTGTTTTCAGCCTTTGCCCTAAGGTGTTCTGTAAAATTAAAGACGAAACAATCGTATGAAACAAAATACACTAATTTATTTTTTTATTCAACACTGAATTATAATAGTAAGTATATGATAGTTTGTACAGTTAACGCAGTTGGCCCACTGTATCTAATTAGCACAAAGTTGCGTTTTAGGATGTCCGATTTATTACTGATTTACTTCGTTTCCTAAAGGGCTACATTTTGATGTACATTTTAAGCCAATTCAGGGGCGGATCTACAGAATTTAGCATGGGGTGGCAAGAGGGTTTCAGGGAGATTTTAAGAGGGTTGCAACACTAAAACATTATTTCAGATGCACAGGGATGTATGTATGTATTAATCAGTCAATACCAAGACAAGTTCAGCCTCAGGCTAACATTAAAAACTTTGTTTCTTTCACGTTTTATACTTCCCCACCCTAGAAGAAACTGCAGACAACAAATGTTCGACAATGTAGATGTACATTTATAACGTGTCAGTGCACGTGTCTCTTCTCGTCTGACTCCACTACACCAAAAGATAATGACTGTGATTTATCTACAGCTTTTACGCAATCCTTCAACATCTATAACAAAACACAGGAATCAGAAGGAGAGGTCAAAGAAATCTCTCTCGAAATCTAGTATTTACTTAAAGCAAAACGATAAACGATATATGGATTATACAAACCTAGCAAAATATTTAGGGAACTAAAGAAGAGGAACAACAACCGCGTTAACGGACCCGAACCGTATTCGCGCGGCTTGTCTTGAAGGCAGTGTGTTATCTTTAAAATGTGTAAACGACATAATGTAGGAAATGAAAATGGCATAAGAGAATGTGAAATTGTAATGTGCTTATAAAGTTTGAGATTCATTGGTAAACTTTTTTTTTCATATTTTTTTTTCGCATCGAGACACAAATAATATTAAGAGAAAATGCAGCGTGCAATAACTTGTAAATGTATTCATAAAAAAATATTCCAAATATTTCCATGATTTGAACGGAAATAGGCAGTTTTATTGTGTTAAAAAGGTTTCTCAAACTACGCGCATCAAGAGAAATAAGTACAATCGCATATAATTAAGTATAAAACGGTGTACACATTAAAATGTAAATATTTAAAAACTATTATTCGGACGCTTCCATACACTTTACATAATACGGGCCTGCTGTGCCGAACGGTGGCTCTTAAAACATGTTGAACATGTTAATTACGCATGGTTTGGATTTATTTTTGACATGTTTTAGAGTATACCACCATTAATGTTAATTTTAACCATATAGGCCCCTAGTCACACACCACAAAGATACAGAGGGAAAAAAAGACAGTTGATAAATTATTATTGTTAAAGTTATATTTATTGTACGATCACCGAACGCCAGAGACCTCAATCTAGCCAACTGCGCAGTTTAATCTGAACCGCTATAGGAAATGAAAGGAGGAGGACAAGCCGGCTGAGCTCAGAACACGCTTCATGTCAGAAGAAAGATAAAACTTATTATATTGTTTGATATTCTTATATGCTTTGGTTTGTATTATATTTACATTGGAATGGCAAACGGGGTGGCAAATTATTTTGTTAAAGTGCCAAATGCCACCCTACGCCACCCCTGTAAATCCGCCCCTAGCATCAAATTCATCGAAAGGGGTTGCAAACACCTTTTAATTAGACAGGAAAAAAGTTTTATGTGCGCGCTATAAAGTTTCCATGTTTTGTTTTGTAACTTATGTGCCAACGTCGCTATTTCAAAACCTTTATGCTCAGTTGCCTATAATATGACGTAAGAGACAATGATGTTGCGATATGTCCTAAATGCGCCAATATAACGATTGAGAAAGTGCCGCTAACAAGTACCGCAGAATGGCACGCGCGTTTCATCTTACCGCATTTCAAGCACGCGGCAATGGAAAATGTTAAGACGATGATGAAGATCGCTCCTCCAGACACCGCGTAGAGTACGTTAAGGCACTTTCCACCACTTCCTGCCAAGAAGAACGGTCACAGATAACAACACCAAAAATCACACACAGTACCAGTTGGCGCAATGCCCTTTCATGGCACATTCACTGCCCCTTTGATTTCAAACTGTCCTACAGTCCCTCCACCACAGTTGTGATATTTTTATGAGACCCTTGATTCTGTTAGCATACACTCGTGTTGACATTGAAAATACATTTTATTATTATTAGAGTTTATGGCATAATAATCTTAAAAACGCACACGTATCTATCACAACACAAAACGAGATCCTTTTCAGATTTTAGTTTGATAAACCTCAGCTCACTTTTATAACTTTTTTGTAAGTATTACAAAAGCTCGGCCCTCTGCAGTATTTAATCATAACTAGTGTACATCCTTACACACAGACTACCCTGTCCGTGTTTGTATGACTTCGCCATGTGGCTATACAGATTTGAGGCATTTATACGCTTAAATCTATTACTGAAGTATACGTGTAAATGTACTGCTGAGAGCACTACGGCAGCGAATCCACACGTTTAAGTTCTCGTTTAACCGACACGTTATAAAGAAACAGACAAATTACGTGTAAAATAAGCGATGCAAAAATCGCTTCTACAGACGGATACGTGTAGCTTTATCTTTCTCCACCTTTAATAAGACTGTTGTAAGAGAAACTGGAAACGCGTACCACACATCTCATTAACTGGCTACATTAATACAATTAGTATGCAAATTCAAAGCCGGTCTAGATTAAGTTTTATACTAGGGTTAACAATGTTAACAATCCTTCATGTAATGACATAACAAAATATCCAATATTATCTATACAATTTCCGACCTTTGGCAAATCAGTGCTGTCCTAAACTTTAATGCTTAAAAACGGAATTTTACCCTTTGGCTGCACGGATCTGGAAAAGACATGTCCAGAGTATTCTACGTGACACGTGCACACAGGTCCCCAGCTCCACTTTTCCTCTGAGACCAGTACGTGGCTCTGGGTCCACAGCGATAGGGAAGAGCCGTTCTTTATCCACACGGATTCGGTACTGCCACTCTCATTCCTCCCGGCAATGTCCCAGGACAGGCGGACCTGCGACGGGGCCGCTCCGGAGACCAGGCACGCAAGCAGGACAGCGCTCTGCTGCGTGCTCTCGGAAGACATCAATATGTGAACGGATGGAAGTTCGGTTATATTGTCTGAAAATTAAGGAAAAAAACGGTTTGTTTTCTATGAAACTGGTGCAACATTTCACAGTTAGGAATGCTCTCTCTTAAAATGTTTTTAAATTACTTCACAAATGGGCATCTTGTAAAATAAATATAAAAATATTTATATTAGACTAAATTATTCTTCTGAAAAACTAGTATTGCAATGCACCGGCATCTTCTTACCCATCACCGTTACTTTAGAACCATTTCCGAAATGCACCATATTGCCGACAGCAACCGAACAGTAGTACATCCCGGAGTCGTTAACTGAAGCGTTGTGGATGAATGCGCTGCATTTCAATATTGGACCTTTAGGTTTGTTGTCAAGATAATAGTTTTTGTGTGTCATCAACAACCCTGAGTTCTCCTGTACTTTCAGCCAGTTGACCTGAAAGCAATATTCGATTACCACGCCTTCTAAATTGCAATCCAAAACGGCCGTGTCGCCGACGTGCACCTCCACGGACGCAGGAAACTGTGATATCACCGAGGGTGCTGTGGAATAGTCAATAAAATGTTTATTCACAACGCTGTGAAAATGCAGTCTTGTTTGTTACAGTCAGAAAAATGTTTTTCAATAGTCCGTAAATAATTAAATAACTGCGCATACGGTTACTGAAATATAGAAATGTATGAACACCAATAGTACCAGTATTATTATTTCAAACAGTTCCTTGGAATTATCATAATTTAATTATTTCACATTTTACTTCAAGTACGGTGCTTTTATTTTGAATGGTATTAAAACTATTACAATATTTACATTTAAATGTAGTTAATGAGTAAATATATACAACATAAATTTTATGTATATTGTACACAAAGATTGTGCAAACCGAATACAACCGATAACACGGATATTTTACATGCTGTACCATACAACCTTTCATCTACATACGCCTACCTGTCGAAACATACACGCAGCTCAGAAGAAACATCTGAAATTGCATGTTAATCTATTAGACGCGCTATAAAAGCCTAAAGCTTTTAAACACGCATTCTGTGAACATGTGGCACTAGACTTCAAGGGCAGATCGCCAGGACTTCTGATGACAGGAAACGGCCGCAGAGTCCAAGCCCACCTTCAATACGGATGTGATATCAGACGGTTAACTTGCTTTTTTTCTCGTCCATGCCATGCAATACTCTGCTAAAGTGTAACACAAAGCGTTGCGTGTTTATGATGTAAAAAATAAAAATACCGAAAGATGGGAACGTGAAATGCGATGAAAGGCGACTGTAGTTCAAGATTTTTTCCCGACAGCTTTAGGCACCAACTTGGCTACGATGAAACTGTACATGCGGTAAAACGGGTTTAAAGCCGATCCGATTTAAACTGATTTTTATGTTGCGTAAGAATATAGTATAACGAGATGCCTCCATCTTTTCTGAAGTATGCCAAAGCGAAGATGCATCATGCAGCTTTCCTGGGTTGTTTTTTTTTTTTCAAACGCTTCTACGTGATAAAGAATAATTTAGTCTGAATAAAAATAAATCTCTTCCAAATAATTTAATGGAGACAATAATAATCTGTTTATTTTAAGCGTATTTATACAACATAAATAGTTGAAATTTGTTTTGTAAGGGAAAAATCATTGGGAGATATTTGGCGTTTAACTGACTAAATTTCGAAGGTATTTCAGTTCTTATGTCTAACAAATTAAGTACAAGCCATTTAATATGTAAATGTTGACGGTTTTTGTGATGATGTAATGTCCGGTTTTATGTTGGCAACCGCCGTTGATGTGTTTCACGTTTGCTTTTAGCCGTGTTCGACTTTCTTTTTCCAACTTGCATTACATTGGGTCTTTTGACCCAATTTTCAACATGCAATGGTCTTCATGCTGCTAGGGGTTGCGGTTAAATTGCCCACCCACGCCAAAGGACTACCTGTTTGTGAAGAGGTTAAAAACTAGTTTCCCACATACATTTCATAACCCTAGTCAAAGGCTCACCACGCAAACGTGAGATGCCACGCCAGGAGCTGATGAGCAGACCACAGTCCAAACACATCAACGGGCGCAAAACAACTGGCTACTGTTTCAAGTACACTTAGCTGCAATATCAGGCAGCAGGAAAATGTTTGAAAATTGTTAGTCGGGGCAGAGTTGGGGGAGGGACGGGGGAGGGGTGAACACATTTTCAGATGATTTGGTGGACTGCAGTAATTATACTTTTCCCCTGAGTCTGTCTGAGTACCCAGGGCTGGGTGAAGACCCCCAGTGAACACTATTCATTTAACTACTGTGAAATAATATGAATTATTATTGTGCAGTTTTACATACGGGCGTTGGCGTACAGGACCAGGGTTGCCCTGGAGATAGATGTGGCTTCCGTTTTGCTGTAGTATTTTCTGTAGCTGAAGGGTAATTTAGTGTGCTTATGTACATTTACGCAGAGCTTCTGGCTTTCCTTTCATTCCAACAGCGTTTTAACCACGCGAAATTAAGATGCACATTTAGATTCACTTATCCATGATAACTGTATTAAACCTGTCCTTCAAATTTCCTTTTATTTTCCCTCTCTCTTACAATAGTAATGCCATCTGTGTCCTGTCCAATCCTATCGTCTGTGTCCATTGCAGCGATGTTGCACCACTGAGTATTAATCAAAATTCGGTCCACCGACGTCTTTGTTAACTAAACTGTTCAGACAGGACCTGTTGGTGAGTGTAGACGGTTCTTCCAGGTTATTTTTATTGAGGGGGGGAGTCATGTGGCAAACCAATCATATTAAATTCTTTTTGTTTCCTAACATGCAAACTCGTTAATCTCATATTGTCTGCCACCAAATCGATAATCATATTGGATTTTTCATTGCCGAATGGTGCAGCTCGAACTGCAATGAAATCGATGATCTGAAGCTCGTAACAACACTGAAAAGTAACGCTGCTGCCCCCTAGTGAAACAATATTGTAAGAACAGCTAATTCACAGTCAGGAATTTTCTACCCCAACAGCATTCAAGGGGAATTTTCTAAAATTAATTCGTTAGAGTTGAAAGTTGTATTACAGTGTACTCTTTAATCATTGATCTTTGTATGAAATATTAGCACAAATAGACTAATCAACTTTGACGATCAAAAGTCGTGCAATAACTACTTAACTCCGTGTGGTAAAGCGTTATTAAGGGTGAAAGGATTTTTTCCACCTCTCTGATTAATTTTGAAATGACGATGATTTCAACATTTTGATGACCTCGAGTGTGCACCATTCTGGCACGCTGAGCTTGTCAACGTAGCATCATCCTTTGCGGTTAATTGTATAATTTTGAGAATACTGTACTACTGTGGATTTATATTATTATTTTTAATAGAACCTTAATTTCAATTAAACAATAACTGTTTTGTATTAATACGCTGCCAATTCAAACTTTCTCAGCAAGCTTTATTCATTTTTAAAAGGTACTACAAAAGCATGACAGACTCACCAATGTTGCTTTTTAATCGTTATGTTATTTTTAAAAATCTATTTGTTGTGAATCACTTAACTGTTACTGAGTAGGCAGTCTTTGTCTCTGATATCTGTTTGTATTGTTCCTTACTGGGTTGAATTAAACATCCACATGTCCAGACTTTTTTTTTTTTTTGCTCTGAAGTTCGTCGCATGTTATGCGTGTTTATATTTTTTTTTGTTACAGATCTTAACGTGTTTTACCTTTTGTCTTTCTTTTTTGTAACCATTACTTACAGTCAAGAAATCAAGACAATCAAGTACACAGATGCAAATGGTAAGGAAGATTTCGGAAGCAACGACGTAATTAATATTTAATTAAGGAAGTGGTCAAATTAATTGATTATAAGAAAACCCTGCAGCCAGTGCGGCCCTCCAGTACTATAACTAAATAACTCTGGCTTTTAATTGCGTTTTTGATTTACTATGCCATTCCGGACATCGGATGGGTGGTGTCTACTGACCATGAAAAAGTAAGGTCAGTTTGTCTCTTACGACTAGCAGCAGGACTTCTCTGGCCAAAAGGCCATTTCGAGGTCGCGGTTAAGCTGCTAATCTGCTTTTCTCCTGCCTGGGCCGCGACTCCTCCTTCTCCCCGTGTGTTTATCGCCTACCTGTCCGAGGTCAGGGAGAAACTGAGCGCCTGTGAAACGTTGTTTTTTAACCCATACTGAAAGGTCAACACCAACATGTTTACGTTTTTAAATCGTTAAATCTTTCTTTTTTTTTTCTTCTCAAACATGAATTCGTAGCAATGCAGTTTTTGACTTGGAGTCACTTGGAATGAAAGGGTTAAACGTTTAACTGCAAACCTACAAATACAAGCAATAGACTTACAGGGTCAAAAGTAAATGCTTTTCAAAATCTGCTTGTAACAGATTGGTCTGAACAGTGACTGTATTGTGAAAAGAACGTTTTTGTAGATTGTACATTGGAGAAAACTCGTGCAGTGTTAACTTATACCGAAGGCTATTAATTTATTTTTGATAAATAGAAAAATTTTATAAATTTATTCTAAATGACGTTTTTTAAGTTTGGTGGGGGAGGTTTGTGTGTTGCACAGTGCAATGAGGTGGCTAATGTGCATCTAAACCAGTTAGGATTAACAGCAACGAAGATGTAGCCATGCAAAACGCCCAGCCCATATACTTCAGCCGACTTCCTTAATTAACAGTTAAACTCACTAGAGTTGCTTCACTCCAACCATGTAAATAATGGACTACACACAATTTGCACTGCGCTTATTCCTGTGCACCAGTCTCATCATGCAAATGAAATGCTATTTAGATGTGGTTTTTTTTTTTTTTTTTTTGCTTTACATAAGCAAGCGGAAATGTAGTTGCAGTTTCTCCCTCAATTTGACTATGGTATTTCATGGTGTCCGGTATTTCAGGGTATCCTACGTTATGGTCAAACAAGATATTTACCGTGTTAAAACGTTATTTTTATTCAAATTCGGGTGTAAGCAACAGCAGATAAGTGTAATCTGAATGCATTCATTGGCATAAACGGGTTTAACTGAAACTACGTGGAGTCTCCTGCCTGTTCCAGCTGGTTTAACGTGTTACACGTGAGTTATCGGAAGAAAAAGCGTTACGGTAGATAAGTTATCTTATCGCTCCAAGGCTATAGGCGCGCATCTTCGCACGAAACCTGTACGACTCTGACGTCCGCCTGATGCTGCCTCTCTTTGCGCAGGTTCGGTGACTCCAAACTCCGCATCTTGTATTGGTGAGTCCCGTTTGTCCAAAATTATATGAGCCTGAACGCGCCGTGAGGATTCGCGCAGTCCACAACAGATTGGACATGCTTTGGGGTGTAAAGTCGATGAATTAACTGGAAAATCGATATTTAAAAATGTAGTGTTCTATTATAAGGCAAGCCTGATAACATAAGTGCGTGCAGTTAGATACAACGTTTAACACGAACAGGCACGTACTCTGAAGTGTTTTAAATTGGGCTTTCATTGGCTTTAATGAACTTAATGTTTAACGATTTAAAAATCAGTGTTATTAACGCGGATGCGCCCAGTCGATGTTTCCTAGAGTACCTCGACAGGGAGGAAGAATTTGTGTAAATTACCATTTGCGCAATGGGGGAAAAGTTAATGCTCAATTTCTCGTGAAATAATTAAAACCTACACGTCTTACGAAACGCTCTGCCATTTACTTTCTTTTCTATATAAAACCGCTCCCAATGGTTTTACTTCACCTTTCAGTTTTGTAGCTGCTGCAACTGCATTAATTCAGAATGTCTTGGTGCTTCGTCGACTGTTAACCGCTGCGTGGCGCTCCGGTGTTTCGTTTTTCTCCGTCGGTGGCGATGTGATCGCATCCAGGCGTGTGGAAAGGTTGTTTGTGCTTTTGATGGGAATCCTGGAATAGGCAGTCATTCAAGTTCATGGGACAGTTAGGATCGGCTGTACAAGTGCGGTGTCTCCTCTCCCTCTGAATTGGCGTGACTGTTTTGCCAGTTTTTCCATTCGGTGGCTGAGGAGTAACAGCAAGGCTGAGTAAAACTCGGTACTAGCCGCATGCGAAGGCACAGGAAAACGGCGGACGGACGGCTACGGGGTGATTAAATGCAATGATGGGCTGTGATTTGCGCGGAGAGGTGAGAAACAGCCGGTCGACGGCAGCGCTTTGCGCCGGACTGAAAACGGCTCCGTGAACAAAGGAGCGACCGAAAGTGACGAGTTGGCAAATTCGCGGCGGCTGTGGGGTGCTCAGCAGCGAGATGCATCTTGCTTTGAAAGTGAGAGATGGCTGTAGTCGGTTTTAAACTGGTGCTGGATTAGTATGAACTGCATGGCCGAACCGTTCAGAACGTTCACGTTAATATGATTGCGAGAATTCTATGAAAGGCACGTGGATTTCCCTTTGATGTTTCGGCTCCTGGGGAGGGACGCGCCTGCAGCCCTTTTGTGGGGATGCGCTTGCTTTTGTTACGCAACGTTTCTGTCTCTGCGTCGTCAGTTCCGACAGTCCCGAAAGCCAGATAACATCGCGGTGCGTCCCACCAACATGGTGGTGTTTCGGGTGCAGCCCGAGCTCGGACTGTACGGATCCGCGCACGTTTTACGTGTCGTGTTGGTGTCTTTTCCTAAACTCGCCCCCTTCCAGGGTCATCTCGTGTTTTCTTATGTGCAAATAGGAGACGTGTTACAGCATGCTTCGTCTCCTGGTAGTGTTGATTCCCAGAGCCGCACGTTTCTGTGTAGTCGGGGACTACAGGGACTACATGTTCCGTACAAACAGGTTGAGACCGGAGGCGTTAACAGTATAATTATTCTTTTAATCGCAGCGGGAGGAAAGGTTGAAGTGTTCCCACTGAAGCCTTGCAAGTTGGGGAAGGATGGGTGTGGGGAGGACAGCCTGCAGTTCCACTGTGCTTATGAAACTGTATCGAGAATCCGGAGCTGTCGCAGGGGTTCATCCAGGTGCTTTTGATTAAATTTTTTTTTTTTTTTTTCCCCCCCACGGCTGTTTTTTAGGCCCTACATTTAGAGTTTACACCTTGGATAATGTAATGGAAACGTTGCATTACACGTTTAAGTATGGCTTGCCGTGCTTGCCTTCTTAGTCTAACAATAGTGTGTGTGTGGTGTGTGTGTGTGTTTTTTTTTTTTTTTTTTTTTTTTTTTTTTTTTAAATGGTTTAACCAGTGTACTGCGGTGGATCACGTTTACTTGAATGTCTGTCTTCACTTCCTGCCACTTTCTGGCACTTGTGGTGTCTCTGTTTCAAGACATGTTCCCCTTTTAAGAAGGCCATGTCCTGTACTGTCAGTATGGGTGCACTCTTCCCTGTTCTTGGCAGACTCCTATAGACGCACCAGCTTATTTTCCCTAGTTTCAGTGTTTATGGTGATTCCACTTGTGACTATTTTTGGAGGCCCTCACTTGAAGCATGTGGGCCTGCTTTGGTTCGGTAAGAAATGTGTCCTGGTTTGAATTGTGGGGGATGCAGGGATGTAACCCCAAATTCTGGACGCTGTGAATCTGTACTCTAAGCCCCCCTCTCCCCAAGGTTGCTGGAGGACCTTCAATAATCAGTTGAACTGTCCCCCCAGGTCAGATTCCTGTGGTGGGTCATGTGTAGCTAGTTTAGATATTGCCTTAGTCATCCTGTCCTGAGCTCGTTGGTGGTGCAGCGTTAAGGTGAATAGTGATTAGGGTTAACCCTCTTATGTAGCTGTGGGCCGCGGCACTCCAAGCTGCAGGCTTGTATGGTAACACCTGCTGGACTCTGCCTTTTCCATGTAGTCTTTAAACTGTGAGATACTTTGGAAAGCAGCAGTTACTCAATATTAACCGCCTCACCCACTTTGTTTCTAATTAACTCTATACTCCTTTTTCCGAAGAGTTGCATCTTTTTCGGTTTTGAGATGACGCCGCATTGCCATATAAGGAGCTGTTTGAATTGCACTGAGTCTTCGAACCTTGGCCTGCTCATGTGGTCTGTGAACAGTCAGCGGATTGTGCAGGTTTCCCTCTCTCATGTTTGTGTATTGGCTGTTCTGTAAATGTTATGTCCATCTGATTTTCAGCCTGGTTCTCTTCTATTAGAATGAGGATGACGTTTTTTTTTTTTTTTGTTGTGTGCGGACAGTTAATGTGTGTGAGCTCCCAATGGTGATCGGTGCTGAAGGTGGGGGTCATGCTACTTTACAGGTAAAACAGAAAATCGTTTTGGCTTCCTGTGCTTTTTAATTAAATCCCACCCACTCATTAAAGGCCTTGTGCAGTTTAATTTACCGTTACGTTACCCAGGCTTGTCTGAGGACTGGGTGTGCGGTATCTGGTTTGTGTGAACTTTTAGCTTGTTTACATGCTTCATCAGATAAGTGGTGTGTTTTCAAAGATGGCTGGTTACACTGTTTGTGATGCAGGTGTTTCTGAGCAGTTTGGTTTTTGGGGCCATTGGCAATGCAGGAACACTAGCAGTCAGTCAGTGGGGGGGGGGGGGTTTTCTTCCCCTTTTTTTTTTTTTTTTTTTACTAAAAAAAAGAACCAATTTTTGGTGATTTTAAGAAATAAAAAAATTAAATATGTGTTTGTTTATATTTGAAGAGCCAATTTTTTATTAAAGA